>PVHX01027314.1:0-19574 GCA_004024805.1 Geosciurus inauris | reverse complement strand
TGTGGTATTGACATTAAAATAAATAGATCAATGGGGTAAAGCAGAGTCCAGAAAAAGGACTCACAACATATACAGTTGGTTGATGATGTACAAACATGCAAAGGCAATTTTGTATATAAACCATTGTTTTCTTTTTTCAGTAAATGGTGATGGAACAATTCATATGCAGAAAAATGAACTTCATATCTTGCACAATTAACAAAAGTTTATTCAGAATGGACATCAGATGTAAACATAAAACCTAAAACTATAAATCTTATATAAGAAAACATGGGATCAAATCTTTTGTTACCTGGGATTTCACAAAGATTGGTTAGCTATAATACCAAAATCATGGTCTATAATATTGGTACAATGGACTTCATCAAAAGTAAAAACTTCTGTTTGTGACACTAACTATTAAGAGAATTTTTCAGAATATTTTTGATTTGTGAGAATTTGTAAGGAGAACATATAAATAAATCAAAATTTCATAAGAAAATTAACAATCAAACAAAAATGGGTAAGAGATCCAAATAGATTCATCATCAGAAATGGACAATAGATGGAAAATAAATACAAGATGGTCAGCATCATTACTTATTAGGTGCATAAAAACTACCATAAGGAGATACCAAAACACCATTACAATGGTATATTTACCATTAGAATGGTTAATAAAATGTCTGCTCATACTAATTATTGGTAAGGATATAGATGACCTAGAACTCTTATAAATTTCCATTTAGAAAATAAAATGGTGACATGCTGAAGATGGCAGAGAATCAACAAATGGGATGAAATCAAATTAATAAGCTGCTTTACCATAAACAAAACAACCAAGAATGTGAACAGAGAGCCTCAGATATAGCATTCATCTCCAGGATATATAAAGAACACTGGGATTTCACTTCACTCCAGTCAGAATGGCAATTATCAATAATACAAGTAAAAATAAATGTTGGTGAGGATGTGGGGGAAAAGGTACATCATGTGAAGTGAAGTAAGCCAACCCAGAAAAAACATATCTAAAATATGTTGGAATCGTGGATATTCTTAATCACTGAACATAAAAAGTATGCCTAGTTTACTGATGGAACTGCTAAATACATACATCAGGGTGCGACATTGGAAGGTGGTCTCTTATAAGCCTGCTACCAATGTGACTCTAGAAACACTAGAAAAACAAGAAAGTACCAATTTGCAGAACTAAAGATGGTTCATCAGAAGATACATCAAGAAAAGCAGGAACAATGTCATATATTTATTGACTCCTGGGCAATAGCAAATGGATTGGGAACTTGGATGACATATGGGAAAAAAAAGTGGGAAATTCATGAAAGAGAAATTTGGGGAAAGGGATTATGGCAGGATATTTGGAAAATATAATATACTAACTTTTCAGTTAGTTTGCCCAAACACTGAAGCATGCACATCTACACAAAAAACTGAAAAGTACATGGGTCCATTTAGACCAACTGGCAAAAATTGCCATGGTAAAAGAAGAACCTGAAGAAGAATATGCCTTGGCAAAATGGGTACAATTTGAATCACATAGGAGTTCAAGCCATGCACATGTGTGTGCAAACCCAAAGGATAGTTCTCCCTTTGTCTATTTTAAAGAAGGTAGAACAGGAATGCAAAATGTCAGAAAATGAAAGTCATCCCAAAAGTAATTTCAGGTGAGCTAGCTATGGGCAATCAATCTGTACATATATGGCAAATTGATTACATAGGGCCACTCCTCATGAGCAGAGTATGCCAATATATATGCACTTATGTACATACACATTTGTGTGTTCTTACTGTGTTTATAAAAGGGCTACTCAAAAGAATACTTGTCATACCCTACATAACTCTTTATTATAGAGTCTCATTACAAATCCAAAGTGATAATGGTTCTCATTTTAAAGGCAAATAAATTCAAAGGTACTGTATCTTAAATAATATTGAAAGGATTTATCATACACTGTACTATCCCCAAGCTGCTGGACTGATTGAGTGAATGAATGGGATGCTTAAAAAGCAGTTAAGAAAAACAGGAAAAAATCTATATAAATTGGAAAGATAATTTGTCTATAACCTCACAGAATCAGAATAATCGCCCTTTAGGAGAAAGTACAGCTTTAGCCAAAGTGATGATCCCCCAATCTACAAATTAGGAGTTAAGTGAAGCAAAATTTGTCTTTAAAATGGTGGGCAATAAATATAAATGCAGTTGCCCCCTATAAAGGCACTCATGAGTCTGTAGGCAATGATTTATTGATATTAAAGGAAACAGGAATAGATATAAGAGAAATAAACTAGTGCTGGGAGTGGTGGTGCATGCCTGTTATCCCAGTAACTCGAGAAGATGAGGCAGGAGGATATCAAGTTCAAAAAGAGCCTCAGCATCTTAGAGAGGCCCTAAGAAACTTAGCAAGACCCTGTCTCAAAATTTAAAAAAATAAAATGGGCTGAGAATGTGGCTCAGTGGTTGAGTACCCCAGTGTTCAATCCCTGGTACCAACAACACAAAACAAAAATAAATAAACAAACCGAAACTATCTATATGAGAATACGTATACAAATGCCAAAAAATCATTTTGGGCACCTATTATCCAGATTGAGCTTAGCAAGAAAATAAATTCATTCTTTATTTTCACTGGACATATTGGATAGGCTTCTCAAAGATATATGGCAGGCATTTTATTACTAGGATGAATATATCACTCCAGGTTTCTGCCTGTCAATCTTAGTTGTTGCAAATATATAGGTCTGTTTACTCCCACATGGTAATTCCCAGAAACAAATATTGACTTTAAAAAGAGAATGAAAATGAAATTATACCAAGGATATAATTTCAGTAATGTATTTAGTATCTCTGAAGTATTATTTTGTGTCAATGCAACACAAACTGATAAGCAAACATGGTGGGGAGACTACATTAAACATTGCAAGCCCAACCTGATGTCAAAACTCCTCAAATAGAGTTCCAAAATTCTCTGTAAATGAAATTCAAAATTATCAAAAACATCTATTGCTTTTTAACTTGACTTTCCCTATTTTAAAATAATGTAATCAGGGAAAAGAGCTTGGTATGATACTTTACTTGGTAGAGCTGGAACTGGTTTGAGCATAGGAAATTCAATAAACCTTGAGAGTTTGGTGGACAGACTTCAGAATGCTAAGAAAGATGTAGCTCGATATTTAACAATTTCTACATCATGTGCAACCAGAAAAATGAGAAGTTATAATCCATTTATGTATGATGTGTTAAAATACATGCTACTGTCATGGATGAATAATTAGAACAAATTTTAAAAAAGATGGAAGAAGAGCAGGAATGTAAATGCTGGCAATGATAAATAAAACTAAAATTATGTGTTAAAAAAACAATTAATGCTGAATGCCTGCCCATGATGATTCTCCCTCACCAAAATGCTCTTGATTATGATAAGCAATTCCTGATCTTGTTCAATAAATTTACTTTTGCTAATTTGAATACAGATACTAATTTTAGCATGTTGTTTAACTGGACTGTTTGTTATCTGGATAACATGTATACTTTAATACAGAAAGACAATGTGACTGATTTTTAACTGCTGGAAACAATGTTACTTTTAGCAAATTATTGGCCACATTTTCTTATATCCAATTGGACACCTTTACAGCCACTTAATATGCAATGTTCTGATTTACTCTGTATTGGGACTACATAGCATTATGAAATCTGATCAACACTTTTTTTTTTGGTACTGGAGATTGAAATCAGGGGCACTCGACCACTGAGCCACATCCCCAGGCCTATTTTGTGTTTTTATTTAGAGACAAGGTCTCACTGAGTTGCTTAGCGCTTCGCTGTTGCTGAGGCTGGCTTTGAACTCGCAATTCTCCTGTCTCAGTTTCCCTAAGTGCTGGGATTACAGTCTTGCGCCACCGTGCCCAGCTTGATCAACACATTTTTATGTAATTTTCATGTTATACCTTTCATTTTACATTCATAATTTGATTTGCCTTATTTAACTGGTACTCATATAGATGAAACCAATGTGACATTCTCTATCTGAATGTATTATTTGTGATCAAGGATGAGTATATGGATGGCTGAGTAGGCAGATGGAACTCTTGACTACTTAACCATTCCTTTAACTTATGTGGCTCACTTATGTGTATCCCTTATATAACTTTTCTATGTTCTATGAAGTAATTGATCAATATGTTAAGCTACTAATAATCAAACTGACTTAAACTTTCTTAATCAAGTTGTTCCTTTTGCTGAGTGTTGAATATCTAGAGGTTCTCCATTGGCAGATTGATGTCTTTTAAATGTTCCCTGACCAAGTGGATAATATTACTTTGATTTGTATCCCTAAATCATTACCCTTACCCCACATGTGTGTAACTTTACAAACTTTGATATCCTTAATCAAAGTACTATAAAGAATTGTTAGTACATAATCAGTATCAATTAAAACAATATAAAATGCATACTCATATTGCAACCAGTAGGCTAACAGATGTTTCACACTTAGTAACTACTGATACTAATCACCATTGGTACATTTTTTGTTTCAATCTCCAACTGCACAATATTTTATGCTTTGTTTAACCCCATAATATTTTCTATAGTGTTAATCTTACTCTGTTGTTGTAATATCTATATGTATGTTTAAAATAATGGTATAACTACATGTGCTTCAGTAGATGAATGGAGAAAGAATCTGTGGTATATATATACAATGGAATATTACTCAGCATTAGAAGAATATAAAATCATGGCATTTGCAGGTAAATGGATGGAGTTGGAGAATATCATGCTCAGCAAAGTAAGTCAATCCCAAAAAACCAAAGGACGAATGTTCTCACTGATGAGTGGATGCTGATCAATAATAATGAGGGAAGGAGCATGAGAATAATGGAGGTACTTTGGTCAAAGGGGAGGGGCGGGGATATGGGGGCAGGAAAGATGGTGAAATAAGATGGACATCATTGCCCTAGGTACATGTATGACTGCACATATGGTGTGACTCTACATCATGTACACCAGAGAAATGAAAAGTTGTGCTCCATTTGTGTACAATGAATCAAAATGCATTCTGCTGTCTTGTATTCCTAAATAGAATACAAGAATAATATAATAATATTATAATAATAATAGAATAAAAACGGTATAAAAAGTTGACCTCCAAATTGTTCATGGCTTCCATAATGAACACCTAAGATCTTAAGGCTAAGTAAGGGGATAAGTAAAATGTTAAAGATCTTCCCTGTTTATGTACCTGTGGTCACCTTCGAACGCTTTTGGTAGAACATCTAAAGATGCTGACTTCTCTGTAGGTCTGGCTTACTTATGGGAACTCAGTTATTTTATTTCTCTCAAGGCAAATACTCCCTCCCTTTGGAGGTCTGGCTATTCCTTCAGGGGGATGAAGTGCAGCACTAACTCATGCATCCTGATGGAACTGTAACTTCTTTGTTCCAACTCATATTTAAAAAGCCTCACTTTGGAGTTTCACTTGTGGAGAGGACGTTCCACCAGGGACTTCACTGTTGGGACCCTGAATAACTGCCCGGTGCCTCTCAAGAATTTGTGTTCCTCCATCTGATGATATAATCTAACTCTTCTTCTCTCTTTCTCTTCCCCTCTTCTCTCCTTTCGCTTTTACTTTCATTTTATTGCTAAAATAAACATTATTGTGTAAAGAGCTAGTGTCTTTATTGTCTTATCACATCCAACCTGCCAAACTGGTAACAAATGAAGGTTACAGTTATAAACAACTGACAAGTTGATTGATTCAGATACAGCCACTGAAGTTGTTTTCTAAGCCTTCTTGTTTTCTGTAAATGCTATTAGATCACATACTAGTTAGAGTTTCCAGAATCTGCTCTGGTTATGGGAGTAACCTGATTCACAATTTCTTTTGGTTTGTTTTGCTTTGTTTTTCTTTGCTTAATAGTGAATGCTCAACTGTTCTCCTGGTCTGTAATCTTTTCTTATTTCCATTCAATCTCAGTCCTGCTGAATGGTCCTGCTAAAATAATCCTGAGGGTGTGACTCCCCTGCTTAAGCTCTTCAATAGCTTTTCAGATTCCTTTTATGTCTCTTTAATATCTACCTAATATTTTTGCCTATTGCTTTACTTTTTCACCAGGACACCACTGAACACAGACTATCCACTTATTCAAATACTTGGATTAAATGAGTATGATAATATGCATGGTGTGGGAAACTGAACTTAATCTGATATTACTAAGGCAATTTGAAATATGTGACTAATCATAGGGGCTAAATAGTAATCTAGGACAACTACAGGTGGTATTGAAAACTAATTGTAAAGACTAAAATTCTAGAGAAAGCCTGATAAAAATTATGTAAGACATTATATTAAGCCAATGCAATCACTGATATGTGTTGAACACTTGCCATTACCAAAAGTAGGATGATGTATAACAACTATAAGTACATATAATTCAATGTAAAACATTAGATGTAATCTGTAGATTTCTACAGATTTGTAAACAACTTACTGGTACCTGTGGGTATATAATGTATTTTATATTAATGATAAAAATTTAATTCTATACTTATAAATTGGATACTTTAGGTCTTTATTCCATTTTTTCCATCAGCAGTGACCACTGCTTCCACATCCCATCATTGCATCTCTGAATATGCTCACAGAGGTACTGCTGTTCCAATATTCCAACTCAGCAGCTTCTATTTCCAAAACCCTATATTCACTTTCCACTGTGAATTGTCAGTACCAGAACTCTCACAATTTGGAACAAGTATTTTTTGCTAACAGACCAGTGAAAGTAGACAAACACAAAAGTTTCACAAGGCATGTAAGCAGCGACTAAACAATATATTAATATTATGTTAATGAAAAAGTAGCAGTTTATGTGAATACTGGTCACGACGGGAGTGCTTAGACAGGAGACCTAGATAAATGTATTAACTATTTGGCATTTATGAAAGATGTCTTTACCAGTAGAGTCAAGTAAGGGGATCAGGTAGAGGGATAAGTGGAGGAAAAAGAAAGGAAAAGATGAATGAGACTGATTATATTATGATTATATTATGTGCATGTATGATTATATTATGTGCATATATAATGATGGCACAATGAATCCCATTCATATGCATAATTAAAATGCACAAATAAAAACAATGTATTTATGTTTCCTGGCTTGAGTAAAGGGTATACATGTGTTCATTTTATTGTTCTTAAACTGTACATATATACTTTTGTAGTTTTTACATGTGTCATAGTTCACATTCTAATAAAAAAATCAAAGGACAAAATTCTGTGAAGAAGGTCAGATTTCAGGAGTTTTAGAATAAATAAAGAGAGAGTACCTGGAAGGACACCTACAGAAAGCAAATTGATGGCACTACATATGCTCTGCTGACAGAAAATTCAGTGGGAGCAAGATATGCAAACAGAAGCACAAAATGGAAGTGAAGAGAATACATACAAATTTTACGTATAGGTCATCACTAACTTAAAATAATATTCACAAATTTATTCCAAAATCAAATCATTTATTCAATGTAAAAGATTTCATTAATTATACTAATAGTAATCATATTAATGCATATTTTGAAAAAAGAGGAAAATATATACCAACTTATTGGTCTGTTACTTATTGTCCTGTTAACACATGATAACAGTACAATAGAAGAGAATTCTATCTTCCACAATAGAATTCCTAAAAATAACTGGGAAAATCAGACAGAATTCAAAGTTGACTAACAACAAAAATCAACAGTTTTCAATGAGCAAAATGTTCAAAGCTATGTGAAGACAGAGTTGTAATAATAATTTGGATACTCTAGAAAAACGGTTTTAACAAAGTGCACTTTTTATGGAAAAAATTATCTTTCATGCTAATTTAGATTATACTTCTATTTTGAATAATGGATGTCACTTTAAAGAGTCAATTATATTTAAGCATACATGTAAAGAAACAGAAGCCCTCATACATTTTCTTTTTTTAGATTTTTAAAATTTATTTATTCTACTTAGGTATACATGATAGCAGAATGCACTTTGATTTCTTGTACACAGATAGAGAACAACTTTTCATTTCTCTGGTTGTACGTGATGTAGAATCATAACATGTATGCATGTTATGTGAAACTAGGGCAATGATGTCCATCTCATTCCACCATCTTTACTGTCCCCATGCCCCCTCCACCTTCTTCCCCTTTGACCAAATTTCCTCCATTCTTCTCATGTCCCCTCCACAATTATGGATCAGCAGCCACTTATCAGACAGAAGATTCAGCATTTGTTTTTTTGGAATTGGCTTAAATTCACTTAGTATGATATTCTCCAACTCCATCCATTTACCTGAAAATGCCATAATTTTACTCTCTTTTATTGCTGAGTAATATTCCATTGTGTATATATACCACAGTTTCTTTATCCAGTCCTCTATCGAAGGGCATCTAGGTTGGTTCCACAGTTAAGCTATTGAGAATTGAGCTGCTATAAACATTGAAGTGGCTGCACCAGTCTAGTATGCTTTTTTAAAGTCCTTTGGGTATAGATCGTGGAGTGGGACAGCTGGGTCAAATGGTGGTTCCATTCCAAGTTTTCTAAGGAATCTCCATACTGCTTTCCAGATTAGTTGTACCAATTTGCAGTCCCACTCGCAATGTATGAGCATGCCTTTTCCCCTACAACCTTGCCAACACTTATTGCTGTTTGTATTCTTGATAATTGCTGTTCTGACTGGTGTGACATGAAATCTTAGTTTTGATTTGCATTTCCCTAATTGCTAGACATGTTGAACATTATTTCATATGTCTGTCGATCAATTATATGTTTTCTTCTGAGAAGTGTCTGTTCAGCTCCTTAGCCCTTTAGCTCCTTTATTGATTGGGTTGTTTGTTTTTTTGGTGTTAAGTTTTTTGAGTTATTTATATAGCCTGGAGAATAGTGATCTATCTGAGGTGCAGGTGGAAAAAAATTGTTCCCAGAATGTCAGCTCTCTGTTCACTTCATTGATCATTTCTTTTGCTGAGAAGAAGCTTTTTAGTTTGAATCCATCCCATTTATTGATTCTTGATTTTACTTCTTGTGCTATAGGAGTCTTGTTAAGGAATATGGTCCTAATCCAACATGGGCCTACTTTTTTTCTATTAGGTGTAGGGTCTCTGGTCTAATTCCTAGGTCCCTGATCCACTTTGAGTTGAATTTTGTGCATGGTGAGAGATAGGGGTTTGGTTTCATTTTGCTGCATGTGTATTTCCAGTTTTCCCAGCACTATTTGTTGAAGAGGCTATCTTTTCTCCAATGTACATGTTTGGCACCTTTGTCTAGTATAACTGTTTTTAAGTGGGTTTGTCTCTGTGTCTTCTATTCTGTACCATTGGTCTACATGTCTATTTTGGTGCCAGTACCATGCTGTTTTTGTTACTATAGCTTTGTAGTATAGTTTATTAAGGTTTGGTATTCTGATGCCCCCTGCTTCACTCTTCTTGCTAAGGATTGCTTTGGCTATTCTGGGTCTCTTATTCTTCCAAATGAATTTAATGATTGCCTTTGCTATTTCTATAAGGAATGATGTTGGGGTTTTAATTGGAATCACATTGAATCTATATAGTGCTTTGGGTAGTATGGCCATTATGACAATATGGATTTGGCCTATCCAAGACCATGGGAGATTTTTCCATTTTCTAAGATCTTCAAGGATCAAAATACTATATCTGTATGGTTTCTCCTTGTGTTTAGTATTTTATTCCAGTGAACTACATGTCTTCTTTTAGGCCAATGCCATGCAGGTTTTGAAAATAAAGCTTTGTAGTATAATTTAAAATTGGGTATTGTTATTCTTTCAATATTGCTCTTTTAACTCAGAAATGCATTGTCTATTCCAGGTCTTTCATAATTCCATGTGAATTTTAGATTTTTTCCCTACTTCTACTAAGAATGTCATTGGTATTTTTGTGGGGGTTCATTGAATCCGTATATTGCTTTTGGTATCATGACCATTTTAACAACATTAATTCTTCCTATCCGCAAACATGGGTCTTTTGATCTTCTAGTGTCTTATTACATTTATTATCTCAGCATTCTGTCATTTTGCTTGTGGAAGTACATCATCTCCTGAGTCAACTTTATTTCTAGGTATTTATTTATTTATTTATCTTTGAAACTACTGGGAACAGAATTGATTTCTGTCTCAGAGAGTTCATTATTGTTGCAGAAAAAAGCTATTTACTTTTGTATGTTGATATTGTACCCCACTACTATGATGAAATTGTCTATCACCTCTACAAGTCTTCTGGTGTGGCCTTTATGGTTTTCTAAGTATAGGATCATATCACCTGCCAATAGAGATAATTTGACTTCTTCCTCTTCTATTAGTATTCCTTTTATTTATTTTTCCTGCCTAATTGCCCTAGTGAAAATTTGAAGTAATATACTCATTTTCCAATTCTTTTTTCATATTTGGGAAATTTTCTGATATTATTTCATTGAAGAGATTGTGCATTCCTTTGGTTTGAAATTCTGCGCCTTCTTCTATCTCAATAAATCTTAGATTTGGTCTTTTGATGTTGTCCCATATTTCTTGTACGTTCTGTTCATGATTTTTTACCATCTTCACTGTATGGTCAAGTTTATTTTCAAGATTGTATATCTTGCCTTCATTATCCAAGTTTCTGTCTTCCAGGTGATCTAGTCTGCTGGTGATGCTTTCTATTGAGTTTTTTAATTTGGTTTATTGTTTCCTTCATTTCAAGAATTTCTGATTTTTTTTTCCATGATCTCTAGTTCTTTCTTAATCTTTTGCTACTTGTAATTGCTCTCTTATCTCTTTGTTAGAATGATCAATGGTCACCTTCATTTTCTCTACTATTTCTTTGTTGGATTCATCAATTTTTGCCTGAAATTGCTCCCTTATGTCATTCTTTAATTCACAGATCATTTTAATTATGTACATTCTGAATTATTTCTCTGACATTTCATCAACTGTGTTGTCAATAGATTCTGTTACAGTGGTATCAAGTTTTATTTGGGGCACTTTCTTCCCTTGTTTTTTCATGTTGATTTTGTATCTTCCTTTCTTGTGATACCGATGTGACGTATTGTGGCTTCTATCCTATAATCTTGTATTGAGACTCCAGATTACCTGTGTCTCACCTTGGAGCTACTTCTGTTCCCCCAGTGTCCACAGATGGGCACTACTGCCACTAAAGTTGGTGGTGGAGGTAGTGGACATACCTCTAGAGGGCAGTGGGAGTGGCCTTGGCTGGGCTCCTGTGGCAGTCCCTGAGGGCTGTTTTGCCCCTCTCTTGTGCTTCTGCTGGTGAGCAGGATCTCTGGAGCAGAACTGGGACTGGGAATTCAGTCACTTAGGCAAGGTCACAAGCAGGACAGTCTGTGTGCGACCCTTATAGTGGGTGTGAGCTCCCCTGGGGCTGGAGGCTAGTAGGCTCTGATCTGCCTTTGACTGCATACCCTGGCATTCCCTGAGGGCGGTTTTGGGCCCTCTCTCTTTAGCCTGTTTGCAGGAACTCTTGAGAGGATCTGGGGTGTGCCCAGGCCTCACTTGGGTGGGGCCACCTCACACTGGGATCTCTGCTGCGATTCTTACTCTGGGGTGGGCTCCCCTGTGGGTAGTGGCTAGCAGTATCTGGTGTCCCTTTGGCTGGACACCCGTGGAGTTTCCTGAGGGCGGTTTTCCACCCTCTGTGGCTCCTGCGTGTCCACAGGAACTCTGGAGCCCAACTGGGCTCAAGTAATATATTGAATAGGAGTGATGAGAGTGTATATCTTTGTCTTGTTCCTAAATTTAGAGGCAATACTTTCAATTCTGCTCCATTCAGTAGGTTTGGTTTCAGGTTTGTCATATAGTCCTTACTATGTTAAGGTGAGTTTCTGCTGCCTCTAAGAATTTTAGTTTAGTTTTGTTTTTTTAAATAAAGGGTACTGAATATTGTCAAGGGCTTTTACTGCATCTAGATGTTCGTGTGATTTCTGATTTGATTCTATTTCTGTTGCATATATTATGTTTATTAATTTCAATATGTTGAGCCAAATTTGCACACCTGCAGTGAAACAAACTTTATCTTGATTTATGATCACGTTAATGTATTGTTGAATTTATTTTGCAAATATTTTATTAAGGATTTTTGCATCTGTGTTCATTGAGGTTAACAGTAATTTTCTTTCCTTGATGTGTCTTAAGCTGGTTTTGGAATCAGGATGAAACGAGCTTTGTAGAATGAATTTGGAAGCATTACTTCCCTTTCTCTTTCATGAAATAATTTGAGTAGAACTGATATGTTAGTTCTACTTTAAAAGTCTTATAAAATTCATCTCTGAATGTGTTTTCTTCTTGGCTTTTCTTTGTGAGCAAGATTTTTATTATTGCTTCAATCTCATTGCTTGCTATCTGTCTCTTTAGGTTTTTTGTAATCTGTTGTTATAATTCTGGTAGGTGACATGTGTCTAGAATTTGTCCATTTCTTTTAGTTTTCAATTTAGTGGAACATTAGTTTTCAATGTAATCCCTAATGGTCTTCTGGATTTCAGTAGTGTCTTTTAATACCTCCTTTTGTCTCTAGTTTTATTAATTTGGTTAATTAATAAACTTCTCCATCTTTCTTTGGTTTAGTTTGTCTAAGCATTTATCCTGTTTCACTATTTAAATAACCATCTCTTGGGCTGGGGTTGTGGCTCAGTGGTAGAGCGCTTGCCTCACACGTGTGAGGCAATGGGTTCAATCCTCAGCATCACATAAAAATAAATAAAATAAACACATTGTAGCCATCTAGAACTAAAAAATATTTAAAAAGAAAAGAACCAACTTTTATTTGTCCTTTGTATTGCTATTTTCTTCTCTATTTCATTAATTTTTCCTCTGATCTTTATTCTTTCCTTCTACCAGTTTTGGAATTGGTTTGTTCTTGTTTTTATAAGACCTTTAGATGTATCATTAAGTTATATATTTGAGATATTCCTAATTGTTTTATGTAGGCAATCATAACTATAAATCTTTCTCCTTGAACTTTGTAAGATATATCCCACAAATACTGGTATGCTGTGTTTATATTTGTTTGAATCCGAGAATTTTTAAATTTCTTCCTGGATTTCCTCCATGATTCATTCAAAATACAAATGTGTAATGTTTGATCTCTATGCGTTTTTATAGCTCCTTATTTTTCCTTGGTGTTGATCTCTAATTTTATGCCACTATGATCTGAAAATGTCGAAGGCCATATTTGTTTGTTTGTTTGTTTGTTTGTGTTAGCACTTGCTTTGTGTATAATATATGATCTATTTTGCAGTAAGTTCCATGAGTAGAAGAAAAGAAAGTGTATTCAGGTATTGGAAGAAATATTTCGTACATGTTTGTTAAGTCCATTTGATAGAATTCATAGTTTAACTATAGTATCTTATTGTATGTTTTGGTCTATCTGACCTATTAATAAGAATGGTATATTGAAGTCATCCACTAATGTTTTATTGTGGCCTATATGTGGCTATATGTCAAGTAGTGTTTGTTTCATGTAATAAGGTACATTACATGAGTGAAGCATACATATTTACAATCATTACATTCTTGCTGTTGGATGGTTTTCTTTACCAATATATAGTGACTCTTTCTCTTCTGAGTAATTTTTGCTTTCTACCTGTATGAGGAGGTATCAGAATAGCTACTCTTGCTTAATTTCAGACTCCATTTACATGGATTTTCATTTTTGATCCTTTCACTTTCAATCTGTGAATGTCTTGTCCAATGAGGTGTGTTTCCTTGAGACAATATACAATTACACCTTTTTTTTAAATAATGCAAACTATCAGTCTATGTATTTTAATTGGAGTGTTAAGACTGTTCACATTCACTGTTATTTGAAAGAGGTATTTTTTACTTTGTATCATTTTCTTTTATTTCTAATGTTTGGTTCATTCAAATTTCTCATTACTTATTTCCTCTTCTGAGATTTGTTCTTTCTTGTGCTCTCTCTATTAATTTTATCTTCTTTTGTTTTCAGGATTCATTTAAGTGTCTTCTGTAATGCTGGCTGAGTGATTATGAATTCTATTTGTGCAGGTTTTTATTAGAAATTTTTTATTTCTCCTTTGGTGTTAAGGGAATTTTTGCTGGATATAGTAATTTGGGTTGACAGCTATTTTTCAGGTCTTGAAAAAATAAATTTTACTGTATATATTTAGGGTACATAACATGATCTTGTAATACACACATCTATAGTTACTATAGGAAGCAAATTAATATATATGTCATCACATAGTCACCATTTTTTGTGGCAACAGCCACTGAAATCTATTCATTTTGCTAAAATTCAAAATACAATAATGTTAATAATTTTCTTCTGTTATAAACAGAGCACTAGACTTTTCCATCCTATGTATTTGCTACTATGTATATTCTGACCTAGAGCACCCCATTTCTTCCACTCCTCCACCCCTGGTAACCACTGGTTTGTTGTTCTTGTATATTCTATTTTGTTTTTAGATTCAGCATATAAGTAACATCAGGAAATATTTTTATTTCACCTAGCATAATGCTCTCCAGCCTCATTCATATTGTGGCAAATGACAATATCTCATTCTTTTTAGGGCTAAATGAAATTCTATTATCTAATCCCTCTTTCTAACAATACTCTATAATCAATATGCATCACAGAAATTGACCTATTTTTTCTGATGTTTTTGTTGGGCTTAGGTACTAAGTGATGCTAGTATCAAAATGTTTTTGTATGTCTTTCCTCAGGCTCTATTTTTCAGAAGAGTTTAATATGTATTGGTATTAATTCTATCAATGTTTGGTAGAATTCTGCTGTGATGCCATCTTGCCCTGGGATTTTCTTTGTTTTGAGGTTTTGATTACTTTTTAAATCTGTTTATCTTTTAATGATCTGTTAAAGCTCTCTATTTCTCCTTAACTCTATCTTAGTTAGCTGTATTTGTGCTGGAGTATGTCCATTTCCTCTAGGTTATCCAATTTTTTGGCATGTAATTGTTCTATAATAGTCCACTATGGTTCTTTTTATTTCTGAGGTGAATCTGTATTTTCTCTATTTTCATTTGTTATACACTTGAGTCTTCTTTTTTCCTTTGTTATAGTAGCTAAATGTTTGTTAATTAAGTTCCTTGTTTTTCAAGAAATCTACTTCATTTTATTAACTGTTTTTTCTGTTCTCCATTTCAGTTATTTCTGTTCCAACTTATATTATTTCCTTCTACTGATTTTAGGCTGTGTATGTATGTGATGTGCGACTGAACTAAGGTCCTTATGTATGTTAGGTAAACACTCCACCTCTGAGCTTCATAACAAACCCCAATCTGTCTTCATTTTAATGCAGGCATTTATCAGTATAAACTTCTGTTTTAGAATTTTCTTCTGCATATTATAGCTTTTTTGGTATATTGTTCCAATTATTTGTTAATATATACATTTGTTTAAATTTCATGTTTCTTTTTTAACACATTGGTTTTTTTAGGAGTATGTTCATCAATTTCCACTTATTTTTGAATTTTCCAACATTCATCTGATTATTCATTGCTAGTTTCATAAAACTGTGGTCTGAAATTACACTAGATATGATTTCAATCTTCTCAAATGTGTTATAGACTTGTTTTGTGCTGTGAAATATGGTGTATCCTGAATAAAATTCCTCTGTGCTGGAGAAATATCTGTATGATGTTGTTGGATGGAAAATTATGTATATGTCTACTACGTCCAATGGTTAAAAAGTAAAACTTGAGTTTAGTGTTTCCTCCTTAATTTTCTATCTAGTTAATCATTATTGAAAACATGGTATTTAATGTGGTATTTCTTCTTTGATTTTCATTAATATTTGCTCTAGAGTTTTAGTTGTGCCAATGGTGGGGATATATACATATATATAAAATTTGTCCTCTTGATGAATTAATCATGTTATCATTAAATAATGACTTTCTTTTTTCTTGTGACAGATTTTAATTTGAAATATATTTTATCAAATACAAATTTAACTATGACTGATCAATTGTTTACCATTTACATAGAATATCTTCATACTTGCTTTCACTTTCAGCCTATATTATGTCATTAAACTTATGTGGGCTTCCTGTAGGCAGCACACATTTAGATCTTCATTTGTTAAATGCATAACACAATTCTATGTGTTTTGATTAGAGAATGCAATCCATTTATATTTCAGTTTATCTTCTAGAATGAAATTCTATCAAATGGATGGAACAAGAAGATATCATGCTAAGTAAAATATGCCATACTCAAAAAGTCAATGGTTGAATGTTCTCTCTCATATGTGGAGGTTAGAGAGAAATAAAAGAAATAAAAAGGAGATCTTACAAAAAGAGAAAGGAGACAGAGTAGAGGAAGAGGATTGAGAAGGAGGAAGAAGTGGAGGGAATGGAAAAGTACTGGGAAACAAAATCAACCAACTTATGCTATATCTGCATATGAATGTTCTACAATTAATTCCACTTTTACATACAATTATAATGCACTAATTCAAAATATAATAAAAGAGAAATCAGAAGAGAAGAGAGAGGGATTCAGGATGAGGGAGGAGGGGAGGGAAAGAGTAGGTAGGTACTTGGGAATGAGATTGATCGAACTATATTATGTGCTTATATGAATATGAAACAATGAATCCCATTATTATGTATAATAATGATGTACCAATAAAACCTAAAATAAAAGTTTTCATTATTCTGTGTGTCTTTTGCTCCTGTCTTCACCTCTTGTTGTCCACCATTATGATTAAGATAATTTTCTGTAGTGCTATGTTTGATTTCTGTTTATTTGTATATCTGCTGTAGTATTTTATTCTATTTATCATGAGGCCGACATAAAACACTTTATAGTTATAGCCTACTATTTTAAGTTGATAACTTCTCACATACAAAAATTCTAGACATTTACCATCCTTGAAACAATTTACATCTATTCATGCTACATCTTTTTATATTTTGTATTCCTTAACTTATTGTAGTTTTATTGACTTTTGTCCATTTTAATTTTTAATCTTCATATTAGAGAAATGTATGAGTTACACACTATCATTAAATTCATTGGAATATTCTGGATTTGTCTATGGACCTTTAAAAGTGAGTTTCATACTCTTATATGCATTCAGGACAGTAACTATCATTTTTCCTTTCTGCTTGAAGAATTCCCATGTAAGCATTTCTTGGAAGGGGAGTCTAATTGTGATGAATCACTCAGCTTTCGCTTGTATTCCTAAGATTTATTTCTCTTTCTGAAGGACAGCTTTGTTTTATATAGTGTTTGGTTGAAATTTTTTTTTTCTTTCAGCACTTTTAATAGATCATTGCATTTTCTCATGGTCTGCAAGGCTTCTGCTGAAAAACCTGCTGATATTCTAATAGAGACTCTATGTGATTTGATATTTTTCTCCTGTTGCTTTAAAAATGTGCTATGCCTTTTGACTTTTTTTTTTTTTTTTTTTGGTACAAGGGATTAAACTCAGGGGCACTCGACCATTGAACCACATCCCCAGCACTACTTTGTGTTTGTGTAGAGACAGGGTCTCATTGAGTTGCTTAGCGACTCGCCATTGCTGAAGCTGGCTTTGAATTCGCGATTCTCCTGTCTCAGCCTCCCAAAGTGCTGGGATTACAGGCCTGCACCACCACGCCCAGCTGCCTTTTGACTTTTGACAGTTTGATTAAAATGTGCTTTGAAGAAAAAAAATTGGAGTTGAATCCATTTGGGAACTTTTCAGCTTTAAGGATCTGATGTCTATATTCTAAAAATAAGTTTTCAGATATTATTTCATTAAATAAGTTTTCTGTTCCTATCTCTGTGTCTTTTCCTTCTGAAACTCCCATAATATGAATGTGTTTGCTTACTGATGTTCCAGAAGTCCCACAGACTGTGTCTTCACCCTTTCTAATTCTTTTTTTTTTCTTTTTACCCCAGGAACCAAATCATTTTAAAAGAACTATTTTCAAATTCAGAGCCTCTTTTTTTGCTTGATCTAGTCTGCTTTTGAAGTTCTTAACTATATTTTTCATTTTGTTGGTTACATTTTAGTTCAAAATTTTTTATGATATCTTTTTCTCGAATTTCTCATTCATATAATGAATTGATTTCACTATTTTATACTCATATATTTTGTTGATTTTCCTTATATTTATATAATTATTTTATAATTGTTTTAAAATTGTGTTCAGTCAATTCATTAATTTCCATTTCATTTGGGGTCAGTTACTAGAGAATTATTTTGTTCCTTTGAGGGTGCCAAATTCCTTTGCTTTCTCATGTTTCTTTTGTCTCCGAATTGATATCTGCACATCTGGTGGTGGTGTTGACTTTTCCAGACCTTACAGAGTAGAGTAACTTTTTTAAGGGAAACATTCATCTGTAGATGGGCCAGAGGGTGCTTGTTGGGAAGTATATGGTGGCTCTGGATCTGTGTTGGTTGGTAGATAATGTGCAGCTTCTAAATATATCACCATCAATTCTTTGTGTGGTACCTCAGTGTCCTAGGCAACAGGAATTTGTTGCACTGACAGTGGTTACATAGATTATTAAGACAAGACTTTAGAGATCGTTCTGTTTTTCCCTTCCTCACAGTGGAGTGTCTTAGATGAGGAGATCTCTCTTGCCACTGGGTTTGACACAGATCAAAATCAGCTACATTGGTACTGGAATCCAGGTAATAGTGCTCAGAACAGCTATGAATACAGGTTCCAGGGATCATTGTCTTGCAAAACTACCTTACAATCTGACATTTGAGGTGTAAGTGTTTCCTCCAAGGCATAAATAGATGCATCTTTCTTATTAGGTCAGAATCTGTTGTTGCTCTAAGGTATGCCCAAGCAGCTGGGATATAGATGTGCTCTGACCACAGAGCACACAGTACAGCAATGTCATGGCTCTAGGAAAGATGAGGTACTCTGGAGACTCAGAAACTGGGCAGCAGGTCATAAGTTCAATTTGGGATCCATAACCAAGAGCATGTAATAGTAATGCAGGTTCTGGGGAATGAGGGAAAACACCCATAATTCAGGCTCTACGAGGCCAGGTGCAGCAGCAGCAAGCACCCAGGGATGGCAAGATGCTGCTGAATCTTATTCTTTGAAGAGCTGAATACAATTAAGTGAAGATTCTACTCCCCAGGTCCAGGCAGGAGGGGTAATATAGATGTAGCTATTTGGCCTTGAGAGTAGGTGGCATAGCTCATCTAAAGCTCCAATTAACTAGTATACAAGATAGTCTGTCTACTAAGTCCCAGAATACACAAGGACATGAGTCAGAGAAGCTTCTGGATCCCTACTGGTGGAGCACCATGTCAGCTTTAATAGTGGGAGGTGCAACATCTCACATCTCAGGCATGCTAAATGTTTGGAGGCCCCAGTGGGCAGAATGTTACCTTATCTCTAGTAGAAGTTGGGGAATGCTCTGGTGTGCTGGTTGCCTGAAATCCATGGAGGGTTGGGTGCTGACCCATCTGTGGTGCTAAGGCATGACTGCTCCAGTAATTCAAGGTTCTAGGTCCTCAGGAGTGGGATACCACTTTAGCTTGGCCCTAAGGGAAGGATGTTCCAGCAACTGGGATGGGGAGGTGGAAATGTAGCTTGTACTTAGGTGGTAGA
>PVHX01027313.1:0-19568 GCA_004024805.1 Geosciurus inauris | reverse complement strand
GGCCTGGCGCCCGGCCTGACCTGGTGGGGGTGAGCCCTGAGGGAGCGGCTCCATTGCTTCCAGAGCCAGGAGAGCTGGGCAGTGGCTGGCCCAACTCTGGACCCCAACACTGTGTTCACACCCGGGCTCGACCCCAGTGAGCTGTAGACAGTGGGGACACGATGACCAAGACCGTGAGCTGGTGGCTCAGCAACAGACCCCCACAGTCGTGCCCTGGTGCCCCACAGTCCCCCCGTGTCTGTGGTGACACCGTGTGAAACTCCTGGACTATAGGTGACCGCCTGTGATACGACGGCCAGCGTCACCCACAATCATGTTCTTCCTGCAGCTGGAGCTTCCTGCGCCTCCTGGTGTGTCAAAAGCCACGAAGAGGGACAGTGCCACATGCCCTGTGACATTCACACAGGGACAAATTCTCCATGGGCACACTTCTCAGGAAACATCCCCGTCACTCTGCGAGGCGTGGTCTTCTCGGGTCCTGGAGGCTGGGAAGCGCAAGGCCAGGGGGTCTGGAGTCTGGGAGGACCGGCTCCTGGTGAGCAGGAGGCTCCTCCGCATCCCTGTCTGCTGGTGTTGTCCCGTGTGGGCACCAACGTGCCCGTGGGCTTCACCCTCGATTCCCTGCCAGAGGCACCACCTCCTGACACCGTCACCTTGAGGATTTGGGAATCAACTTGGAAGGGGGGCAGGTGGGGACATGAACGTTCAGGCCACAGAAACCCACCTCGTAAAGTTGCAGCGAGGAGCCGGGGGCGGTGGCTGCTATAGTCCCAGCAGCTCGGGGGGCTGAGGCAGGAGAGCTCGAGTTCAAGGCCAGCCTGGGCAACTTAGTGAGACCCTGTCTTAAAATAAAAAATAAAAAGGGCTGGTGGTGGGGCTCAGGAGGAGCTGCCCTGGGTTCGCTCCCCAGTTCAGGGGGGAAGGAAAAGAAAGTCTCCGTGAGGAGGAACGAGCACGTGAGGGGCCAGGCAGCGCCCGCCAGTCTGGCATGCATGAGGACAGTCGCCAGCCTTGAGCAGGCAGGTGAGCTCCCCGTGGCTGTATGGGACCCCAGGGCCTTTGGGGGCTTGGCTCCCACCAAGCCTGGCCCGTCCCCACCACCCTGAAATGGTCTCCAAGGTCAGAGCCCCTGCCACCTGCAACCGCCAGCAGAAGAGTCAGCACGGAGGTGCCACGCTGCCCGGGGGCTGCTCTTCCTCCTCGTCCTCTGCTCTGCCAGCTGCAGACGCTGCCGGGAGACTCAGGCCTCCCTTTCTGAGCTAGGGGAGGCTACGATCCATCGCCAGCCATCAAATGCCAGCTGTCCTGCTTGACAGCTCCACCTCGCCCCTGCTGACCACCCTGCCCAAGGTGAGCTCTGCGGCCAAAGATCCAGGGCCTCTCACCCTCCACCCCTGCAGTGACCCTCTCAAAACCCCAAATCAGGGCTAAGGCTGTAGCACAGTGGCAGAGCACTTGCCTCGCACATGTGAGGCCCTGGGTTTGATCCTCAGCACCACATACAAATAAATAAATAAAGGTATTGAGTCCATCTACAACTAAAAAAAAAATTAAAAAAAAAAAACCCAAATCAAAGAGTTTCCTTTTCAGACATGTTTTTCTTTCTATGGGGAAAAAATACTTCAAGTTATAATAAAATCCGCTGAGCTGCATATCATCATCTGTTAGTCTTTGTCAAAAGAATAAAGTCATACAAAAACACAAAGGCACTATGATCGACGCACTTAGATGCAGCTCTCAAAGAAGTCAAAAGCACAGTGACAGAAAGAAAAGGGAATGGGGTGGCCAGGGGCAGAGGGAGCGGGGGCGGGTGTTTGGTGGGAGCAGAGTGGCGGATTTGCAAGAAAAAAAGAGCCCTAAGTTGAATAGTGATGATGATCACGCAAGATTACAAAATGCATTAAAATGGTTAAAATACGCCAGGTGCAATGGCACAATGATCCCAGTGATTCGGGAGGCTGAGGCAGGAGGATTGCAAGTTGATTGAGGCCACCCTTAGCAACTTAGGGAAGCCTCAAGCAATTTAGTGAGAACCTGTCTCAAATTTTTTTTAAAGGGGTGGGGATGTTGCTCAGTGGTTAAGCACCAATGTGTTCAATCCCTGATAACAAAAAAAAAGTTAAAACCCTGGCTACGGAAATAAGAACAATTGGCCCTCCTGGGATTTGTCCACCAGCTTCAGTCTTTTTTTTTTTTTTTTAATATTTATTTTTTAGTTGTAGGTGGACAGAATATCTTTATTTTATTTTTATGTGGTGCTGAGGATCGAACCCAGTGTCTCGTGCATGCTAGGCGAGCACGCTGCCACTGCGCCACGACCCCAGCCCCACCAGCTTCAGTCTTAAGCACAAGTACCATGAACCTTTCAGCTCCATCTGCCCCCGAGAACTGTCAGAAATGACAAAGGACTGAGGGGGTCTCACCAGAGGAAGCACAGGGCTGAGGCCCAAAGTGTTTCTGAAGAGACCTCCACTCAGCCTTGGGTGGTTGGCGTGGGCGCCGCCAACACTTGCTCACGCACCCTGACGTCCGTGTTTCCGGGACCCTGTGTGTCATTTCAGTGTGGTTTCAGTGTTGTGCCTGAACTCAGAGGCCACACAGAAAGCACGAGTGATTTTAAAATTCAGTTCTCAGTGGCTTTACAATCCATTTTGTTCAGAGAGAACATGTGAACGTTGCCTGGCTGGTGACATCTTGGCCGGCCTGAGGCTGCCTGAGGGGAAGGAGGCAGGCTGGGCCTTGGGGCTGCTCCAGGCTGGGTCTCATTTGGGGCTGTCACCCACCGGCGACCGCAGTACCCTGTTGTGGTGGGTGAGGTGCTGCACGGACGGTGGCAGAAAGCCTGGATGGCATATTAGTCTGCTTTCTGTCACTGTGACCAGAAGACCTGACAAGAGCCACTTGGAGGAGAAAGCATTTACTTGGGCTCATGGATTCAGAGGTTCGGTCTGTGGTCGGGGACTCCATAGCTCTGGACCCAGGATGAGGCAGGACATCATGGCGGAAGGGCCTGGTGGGAGAAGGCAGCTCTCCGTCCATGACAGCCAGGAGCAGAGGGAGAGCTCCGTTCTCCAGGAACAAGACCCTGTGGCCTGCCCACCCCACACCCCACCCACCCACAGTCCCCACCGGGCACAGTAGTCCTTCCATCCACTAATCCACCAAATGGATTAATCCGCTGGGGAGGTTTAGGGTCTGATCATCTCCCCTCTGCACACTCCTGTCCCGCCTCACACATGAGCTTTCGGGGGGCTCCTTATTTGGATATGACAAGTGGCACAAAAGCCTGTGTCCCCTTTACAGCTTGCTCAGCATGAATCGCTTGTTGCCACCACGTGTGAGGTGGGTTCAGCCTCTGACCCCGGGGACTACAGCTCTCGGGGGAGGATGCCACTGGATCTGGGTGGGCCTCTCAGACGGGGGCTGCCCTGTTCCAGTCACATCAGCTCCGTGGCCAAACTGGAAGGAGCTCCAGAGCCCCTGGGGACCTGAATCCTGGTGCTCAGGACCACACGTGCGCACACACACCTTCTAACAAGCAAAAGTCATCCAAGATGCCAGCTGCCACCTGCGCCCCCACCCTGGGCAGGAAGAATGACACAGAGCCCTGCCACTGCCCCCACTGCCTGATCAGGGATCTGGGCAGCCCATCTGGGAAGGGGCACCTGGTGGGATGGTCCCCGACCGGAGTCACTGTAGAGGGAAAACGCCTCCCAGTTCTGTCCAGAGCTCAGTCAGAGCCCAGAAGCCATCTGTGTCCAGAAGAGAGCACATCCCAGCTCAGGGGCCCAAACAGCCCAGCCCAGAGAGCCGAGTGCCACCAGCTGCAGCTCAGCGACAGACCAGGGGGCTGCTCGTCCAAGGACGGGAAGGACCAGTGCACCCCGTCTGCACCCAGAGCCATCCAGGTAGCGCTGCCCGCAGTCCGGAGCTCAGCACAGCAGCTCAGCCAGCCACTCCAGCAGCTGGAGGAGTTTGGTCCTAGTGGTCAAGATCAACATGGAGCCACTTACGTTCACCCCAACCAAAAATGAAGCCAGGAAGTCGTGGCGGAGGGATTCTTACACGTGATTGCCTAACAGTAACTATACCAAAGGCTCCACTGCAGACAAAACTTACACAAAATGCCACCACAGCCTTACACAAGAACTTCTAGAAGGACCCATGTCCACCCGGCAACTGTCTGTTCAACCTCGGGCTGACATCACTCTTGTTATTAATCACTGTGGTCAAAGATTATTGCTCCAAAATATCTTGTGTAATCATCTGGAATTTTTGCCTTTCAAAACTTCCCCTGGCCCCATCCTCTTTGAACACACCCATAACTCACCACGGCTCCCACACTCCCACGGCGAGGCGAGGCTATTCCCAAATAAAATTTAATCTCGCTTCAGTTTTAACCTCTTTGTGTTTCTCAGTCAACAAGAGAAAGCGCTGCAGAGACCAGCTTAGAGGCTGGCACCATCCAAGGAAGGGTTTGTGGGAATCAGGGGCTTGTCAGAACCAAGCACCAGCACCCCAGGCTGGAGCCACCACCTCCTCAGGGCTCACACAGGCCCCAGGCCACAGCCCAGGCCAGAGGCCTCCACCTGAGCTCCTTGGCAGAGCCCAGCGTGACCCGGCTGGCGGAGTCTGGAGCACAGGGCTTCCTCTGAGGAGGCTGAGCAAACCTTCTGCAGCTCCCGCCACTGCCCCCTGCAGGCCGACTCGGAACAGCCTCCCCAGGAGGGCCCAAGTTCCCAGGGAGGGGTGAAGAGTGGCAGAGACAGCCGGGAAGGTGGGGGTCCAAGTCCCAAACCCAGACTTCAGGCTGGACTGCACCCCTCGTGGTTTCTGAGCAGGGACAGCACACACTGCGGCTCCTCCAAGGGGGACATGGCAGGATCCCGCAGGCTTCAGGGACACTTGGACCTTCCCTGCTCCAAACCTGAGAACAATCCTAGGTGCTGGAAAGCCCAACCCATTGGCCTTAATCAGAGGCTCCTCTGAGTTGAGTTCCTCCTCTGGGCCTGGGTGGTCCACCGGGGACCAGCACTGGCCCCGGAACCAGATCAGCTAAACTCCAGTCCTGGCCCTTCTACTCCTGCCTGTGTGATCTTAGGCCAGTCACTCAACTTCTCTGTGTCCTCTCTTCCTTCCTCTGTTAGATGAAAATAAACTGTGCCTTTTTCCAAGGGTGGGATTCAAGGTATTTAACTGCCAGGGTTGGCCAGCCACCAACCATGTGGGTCAAGCCTGTGCTGGGCAGTGTGCCCAGAAGGCGCCTACCAGGCCAGGAGTTAACGGATCTGGTGGTGGGCAGGGACCAGATGACCCCTGTGTGAATGGAGAAGCCGTGGTTAGTTATGGCTTCTACAGTGGTCCCTCAGGTCCACGGGGGACAGCACCCTCCCCAACAGGTTCCGAGACCCACGGCTGCCCAGTTTCTTTGTAAGAAATGGAGAATTTACATGTAGCTTACATGTATCCTCTCGGCTACTTCAAATCATCTCCAAATGACTTCCAATACCTAACACAAAGGGAAGAATGGTCAGACTCTTTTGTAGGAAATAATGACAAGAAGAAATAAGTCTGTGCATGTTCGGTAGAGATGCAATATTTTTTTTCAAATATTTTCCATCCAAGGGCTGGGACGTGGCTCTGCAGACAATCCTCAGGCATCTGGGACCCATCCCCAGCACCAAAAGAGAAGACAAAACATGCTGGTTCTGTTTTGTCTGATCCAAGTTTGGTTGAATCCTCAGACGTGGAACCTGCAGATGCGATGGGCCGATGGTAAGTGCCAAGGAGTTCAGGCAAATCATCTCTGACCCAGCAGCAGGCTTTGATGCTAAAGGCATCGACCACAGGAGCAGTGGGGTCAGGCCTCCAACGGAGACCCAACCCATGTCCACTCTGCTAGCTCACAGCATGAGGCACACAGAAGAGGATACGAAGACACCAGAGAAGGACAGCCCGTGAGAAGCCAAGCAAAGCCATCTATCTGGGAGAAGCCACCCCAGATCTCAGGCTCCAGCCTCCAGAGGTCACTGGTCGCGCCATCTGGCCCGTGGCTCTTGGTCGTGGCAGGCTGAGTAAACGAACACAGGGAGAACGCCTCCGAGTCCCTGCACTGAGGCTGGTGCTCACGTCCACCAAGGGTCCCTGGGTCACCACGTGCTTTTGGAGGGTGCTTCGTGCCACCACTTCCAGATAAGAATCTGCATCCCTCCCCACCCCAACACACAGGGACAGGGAGCTACAATCTGCTGTCCAAGGCCAGGCTGCTGCTGAGGTTCTACATGCATTTTATGTTCAGCTAAGGAAACACAATGCAGGAGACTGGGGAAGATTTGGGAGACAGAAGAAAGGCAGAGGGAGGCTCCAATAACCCGACCCTCAGGCTCCAGCTGACAGGCGCTTTTGCAATACCTGGACTCCACATGTCACCAGCTAGTCACCAGCTCACGGCTGTGACTTCAGCAGGGGTCAGCTGGTGTCCCCTGCAGCTCCATGACCTAGGTCAGCAGCAGTTGTGTGACCTTTAAGCTATCACAGCTGCAGTGACAGCTCCCTGGATCCCTTTCCTGCAATCCTCCCAACAATTTTGTAAGCACTTGGTCACCTGTGTTCAGTGCCTTTCTGCTTGAAATGCTGGAAAGATGAGCATGTCAGCCAAGTTAACAAAACTGTATTATGGAAGATAAAAATGGCCGTGCAGTCATTTGAATTGGTAGTTCCCAGAGGTCTGTATGTGAAAACTTGACCACCAGCTGGGCAGCATTGGGAGGTGCCGTGGACCTTTAAGAGGCGGGGCCTATTGCAAGGGCCTTAGGTCATTGGGGGTGTGTCTTCGAACCTGAGTTACCTGAGTCTTTTTTTTTTTTTTTAATATTTTTTAGTTATAGATGGACACAATATCTCCATTTCACTGCTTTGTATGTGGTGCCGAGGATCGAACCCAGGGCCCCACGCATGCGAGGCAAGCGTTCTACCGCTGAGCTACAATCCCAGCCCCTTACCTGAGTCTTGTCCTGTCTCTCTGCCTCCTGGTCTAAGATGTGGCTGCTCACTCCTACACATTCTCCCTGCCGGTGCCACCCAGAACCCCCACCAGAAGCCCAAACTACTAATGCGGCCACCAGATCTTAGACTTGAGCCTCCCAAACAGTGATCCAAATAAGCCAGTTCTTTGTCGCCTCGACTGTTTTATTGTAGTAACTCAGAGCTGACTGATACAGGACCCTCAGCCTGAAGGAAAGACTTGGAGCTGTGTTGACACCAGAAATAAATGTGACTTTGAATTGGATGCTGTTTTCCAGACAAATTGAATCATTCCAGCACCTTGGAAAATACCAGAGGAAAGGAAGTATATAAAAAAATAATTTTAGTTATCCTCTCTGGGGAGACATTAAGTGCTTTCAAAGGTTAAACCTTTTCCTAAGAAGGGAAGAAAAAAAACTCTCATTTTTGTTCAAAATACATTTATTGAGCACTGACTCAAGTGATGCCATAAATATGTATTGGTCACTATGTGCTGAGCATTGTACTAGGACAAATCCAAATCTTACAAGGTTGGGGTGGTGGCTCACTGGTAGAGCACTTGCCTAGCATGTGTGAGACACTGGGTTTGATTCTCAGCATACAAATAAATAAAATAAAAATGATAAAACACCCTGGTACTCATTTCAAAGTTTTTTTCAGCTATTTTTATATATGTTATAAATATGTACATAATTATTCCAAATTGCTAATCCCCTCAATATATCAGGTGATCTTTTTTCCATTAATGGTAATATCTGCTTTAGCATATAACACATTCTCTTAAATAATTGACTATAATTTGAAGGTTTTTAAAAATATTTTTTAATTGTGGATGGACACAATACCTTTATTTTATTTATTTTTATGTGACGCTGAGGATCAAACCCAGTGCCTCATGCATGCTAGGCAAGCGCTCTACCACTGAGCTACAACCCCAGCCCTATAATTTGAGTTTTAACTTTTGAGTCTAATATTTTTACTATCTCCAATGATCTTCTTTTCTTAAAATATTATTATTTTATCTTCTAGACTTTTTATTCAGTGTATTAGTCAGCATTTTCTAGATTGTGCTGCAATAACAAACAACCCCACATCTTAGTGACTTACAACTGAACAAATCAGAGGCTGTTAGAAACCCACAATGCCTGGTAAAGCATCTGTTTATCTGGGGCCAATGGCCCAGTCAATGACATGCCATTGGCCAAAGCCAGCCACACCTTCAGGCCCAGTGTCCACACATATGCATGCCCACCCCCACAAGAGGCAGGCACTTCTCCTGGAAACAGGATGTGTGGTTCTCTTTCAGAATAGAGGAACACTTTGCCAAGACCTAAAGGAGGATCTACCACATTCTTGCAGGTGAAGTTTAACATTGGGGAGGGGGTTGTGTTTTTGTTGTTGTTTTTGGTTTTTGGTTTTGGAGTGTTTGTTTGGTTGGTTGATTGGTTTGGTTTGGTACTGGCGATTGAACCCATGGGAACACAACCACAGAGCTACATACATCCCCAGCCTATTTTTATTTTTTTATTTTGAAACAGAGTCTCATTAAGTTGCTGAGGCTGGCCTCAAACTTGTGATTCTCCTGACTCAACCTCCCAAGTCACTGGGATCACAGGTGTGCGCCAACACATCATTTTGACAAAAAAAATCCACTGAAAACATCATTGGAGATTTTAATTTGCATGATATTGGTGATTTACATGGCATTTATTTATGCATTGAGTATCACGTAAATTATAATGCACTTCTTACAATCCTTAAAACCTAGCCAGAAATACAGTATTTGCCTCCCTTCATTAAAAAGCTAAATATAAAAATGTCATCTATTGGACATAAGATAATAACATTGAGTCATTATGGATTCTTTGATGGCATTATGACTTTCCAAGCTTTGAAGAAATACAAGAAATCACAAATGAGATCTTCAGTTGAAAACACAGAAAAGTCCTGAAAGTACTACAGTCAGAACTAAACAGAAACTACTAAACCATCGCATCAGGTAAAACATGTTAATTTCCAAGTCTCAGAAAAGGCAAATATGTGTTTTGGGGGGGGAGATGCAAACAATAGAGGCATGAGCTGCTCAAAGGAGCAACCTCAATTCACACAACAGGAAATAGTCACTTTAAAATGGCTCAACCTCACGGTGATCAAAGACATGCAAATTTAAACTACAATAAGAAATCATTTGTAGGATGTAAATGAGCTGAGCGACATTTCCCTTGTCACCCGGGATGTTAGTGCAGAAAAAGATGCTCTGCCGTAGCTTGCCTAGCCGGTGCTAACAGGACAGCTTAAAACAGCCCCCATGCAAAGCGCTGGAGGACACATCTCAGCCTCAGAAATGCTCCCACCTTCCATCCCACAGTCCCACTCCTGGACTTTGACCTAAGGAAAGTGTTCAAAAGGAGAAAGAAAGCGATTTTAAAATAAATGCATGCAATTTCATCTGTGGCATCTGAAATGCGCCATGATGCTGTGGAAAGGGAGAGGGCTTGGTTTCAAACACAAAGGACTCAAGTTGTATTTGTGCCTCTTTCCTTCCTGTCCCCTGCACCATCTCTGAGCCTTCGCTTCCCCACTGTAATCCTTTTGAATAAAGTAGCGCACTCGCCGAGCAGACTGCAGGAAAGACCGAGACGTGTAGCTGGATACGAAAGACGGTTTATTATTTCAATCATCCAAGTGGGGTTTGGGGAGCAGCCACACAGCCAACGACAGGAAACATGTTCAGGAAATTAGGATCCATCTGCCCCATGGAGGCCGTGTGGCCCTTGGGGGCTGTAGTCACGATGATGGGCAAATTCAGAGAACACTGCTCGCTCTTTGAAGCAAAAAACAAAATGTTACAACAATGCCCCCCCCCCAAAAAAAATGCACCGTGTACATGAGCCAGACAGGGAAGAAAGAAAGATAGGAGGGGAGAAAAAGGAAGAAAGAGAATGACTTCTGCACTGGGTGTGGAAGTGCAGGCTGCCTTCATTGACTTCCTCTTATTATCTCTGATGTGGCAAGAAAAATGTCTGGGACGGGAAGAATCACTCTTGGATTTTGTCCAAGACCTCCTGGCATCTACTGAGATTCCTGTGTGCTTCCTTAGCTTTTCTGTGACTGACGTGGGTGGCAGTAATATTTCTCCCTCCACTGCCCCAGCCTGGTCACCTGGATGAATATCTACCAGGTCAGTGTAATTCACTTAATATCATGAGGAAAACTTTTATTGAGCAACTACTTTGTACCTGCAAAGAGGTTGACAGAGAAAATACTCGGGTAAGGATCAAATCCAGGTCCTCGGGAACCAGAGAAGGGTCCATGGGGGGACAGGGAGGGGCTGGGGTTTGGCAGAAGGTAGGAGAGGGCCGGAGTAAGATGAGGACAGTGAACACTTGGCCATGGAGTCTGAGCCTAGCGTGGGGCTTGGCACACAGAGGTGCTCAATAAAGCTTTGCTGACTTGAACTGAACGGGAGTCTGATTTCCTGGCCCACCCTCTCCTACTGTCGCCCAGCCTCATGGACGAACCCTGGCCCTCCCAGGGAGCCTTGCCTCTCTCCTTCACCGCTGTCCATCCCAAACCCACCTCCAGCCCAGGTTCCTGGCTCCTCAAACGTCCCAGAAAAGGACCCTGCCCATCCTCTAGATGGAGCTCTGTGGACCACGCATGATCAATGGAAGCTCCTGACCTGGGGATAGTGACGAAGAACACTGTCCAATGTGTGAAGTGACTTGTTTAAAAAAAACCCTACAAAGAAACAATCACCCTTTGTTTTAGATGTACTGAACCACTTTTATTTTAAAAATCACAAACAACACAAGAAAAACGTAAAATTCCAGGAAACTTTCAAAAAGAAAAATCAGCAGGTGTGTCTGCCCACCCCCCAAGCCACTCTTCCGTGACATCTGAAGACACGCTGTCCTCCTCCTGCTGGTCTGAAGGGCCTAGTGTAATGCATGGTCACTTATCCTTCTTACTATTTTCAAACATCTCTTGGTAAACACAGGTAGTGTCCCCCAAGGTCCATGCATAAAAGTTTGGACCCTAGAGTGGTGACACTGGGAGGTGCTGGGGCCCTTTAAGAGGTGGGGCCTATTGAGAGGCCTTTAGGTCATTGGGGGGGGTGTTTTTAAAGCAGAGTGTGAGACTTACCTGTGTGTGTGTGTGTGTGTGTGTGTGTGTCTCCTTCCTACCTTGAGATGTGACCACCTGCTCTGACACACAATTTCCTCATGGTGTGTCCACATTCACGGGGCTGCCTGATCTTAGACTTGAACCTCCAGAACCATGAACCAAAATAACCCTTTCCTGACTTGATAAGTAGCCTGCATCAGGCATCTTGTTACAGTGCTGGAAGGCTGACTGAGACAGCGAGGCACCAAGCAATACCTCTGGCCCATCAGTGGAGATTCCCAGCCTGCTGTTGTGAGCAGTGGGTACACCCCACTACACAGCATGAAAGCATTTGCCTGGGGACCACCACCTTCATTTAAAAAACAAAATTCCTCTTGCACAGCAAGGCTTACAGTGGGTTTTCTTTTCCTGGTTGTGTTCTTCATTTTTATTCTAAAATAAAATTTTATAGCTAAAGAATTGTAAACCTACTTCAAGTAACGTCCCATTAAAAGGCAAAGTAAGCAAGCAGCCAGCTGGAAAGATAGGCCACCCGTGTCCCTCTCAAACCTGGCAGCAGCTGATCCTTGCTCAGCAATTGCTGGGACTGATGTGCTACAGTGCGTCCCTGTGCTTAGCACTCGGAAGGCACCCCCTGTGCCCAGGGCCAGGTGTGAGTCGCTGGCATGCGAATCTCCATTTTCTGTGACATTCATATTTACCTCAGGGTGTTCACTGGCTCAATCCTCTCAGGTAGGTGTTTACAAAAGCTTTAGGACTCCGGCATTTTGGGGATGTGCAGAGCAGAGGAAGAGGCTGCTTGCCATCAGGAAGACTGCTCAGAAGCTGTGGCGTGTGGGCTGGTGTCCTTTCTCCTGTCTTGCAGCATAAGGAGCATGTGAGGCCCCGCGGGCATGGGGAGCTGAAGCCCAGCTCTGCTGCTGTGTTTTGGGTATGGCTTGAGCGAGTTCCCTGAGGTTCATGCATTGGGAGTTTGGTCCTCAGGGCAGACATGAGAGAGATGGTGGCACTTTTAAGAGGAGGGGCCTACCAAGAGGTTCTTATCGACCCCTCCCAGCTGCCACCAGGTTTCCCCGGGTTTGTGACGGGTTCTCTGTCCTGCATGTACTCCTGCCATGAGACCGTGTCCCATGCAGTGACAGAGCCAAGGAGGCCTCACCAGAGCCGCACCATGCAGTTTGGACTCACTGCCTCTTAGACTGAGCTAAATAAGCCCCTCTTCTTCACGCGAACTCAGGTGCTTGCATGGAAAACGGAGGAACTTGTCCCCTTGTACGTCAAGGTGGAGCCACTGCTTAGAAGAACAAAGAATCCAGGCAGCCAGACAGAAGAGGTCCTGCTGTGCTCTCTCCTGGGGTGACATGACACAACAAGGCAGGAACACTGGGCCCTGAGAGCGAAGCTGGGACCCAGACAGGGATTCAGGAAAGGGAAGCTGGCCTCGGGCCAGGCCCCATCGATGACTCACAGGCAAGAGCCTATTGCATCTCAAACCATCCCCAACTTAGTGCTAAAAATAATTTCTTCCTAGCTGGGCGCTGTGACGCAAGCCTGTAATCCCAGCACTTAGGGAGGCTGAGACAGGAGAATCACGAGTTCAAAGCCAGCCTCAGCAAAGGCGAGGCGCTAAGCAACTTGGTGAGACCCTGTCTCTACATAAAACACAAAATAGGGCTGGGGTTGTGGCTCAGTGGTCGAGTGCCCCTGAGTTCAATCTCCAGTACCAAAAATAATAATAATAATAATAATTTTTTCTTGTTGCCTCTCATGAATCTGCAACTAGGTTTGGCCAGGACCACTTGTCTCTGCTCCATTCAGTCTGCTGGGCAGCTTGAAGGCTGGGGTTGGAACCCTCTAGAAGCTCATGCACTTGCATGCTGGGGGTGGCACTGGCTGCCAGCGGGGCACTCGATGGTGTTCTGCCCCAAACACCTATGTGGGGCCTTCCGTGTGTCTGTTGGGCTTCCTCACAGCATGGCGGCCAATCCTCAGGATGAACATCCCAGGGCCTGGCACAAGCCATCTGACAAAGCCAATGTCATTGGCATCTCCACCAAGACCCCAAAAAGCACTCCCGCACCCCAAACGTGATCTAAAACTATTACCCCAGCAGCCCCCACAGTTTGATTCCTGTACTAGAGATTAGCTTTACCCTCTCTAGAATGTAACAGTATCACAAAACAAATCTGCAACCCATTTGCTCTGAAGATCTTAATTGCTTACTAACACGTGGCCTGACATGTCACTGACAAATGCCGGAAGCTGGTGTTGTTGGGGAGAACCCAGAATGGGACTCTGGTCCCCTTCCTCCAGGGACCTCAGGCACCTCACTCCCCTCTAGATGCTGTTTTAATCAGCTTTCACGTTGCTGTGACCAAAAGACCTCACAAGAACAATTACAAGAGGGAAGGTTTGTTTGGCTCATGGTTTCAGAGGTTCAGTCTGCGGCTGGCCAGCTCCACAGCTCTGGGCCTGAGGTGAGGCAGAACATCATGGTGGAAGTCCCAGCAGAGGGAAGCTGCTAGCTTCTGGAAGCAGGGACAGCCACTGCTACCTTCGGTTGTCTATCAGTCTTCTTGACTCCCATGTCCCACGTTTGCTCAGTCTTTAGACACTGGTACCCCTGCAGCCGCTATCCTTCTTTGTCGCTTCCTTTAGGGCCTCCAGCCTCCATATGCCTCTCAAGATTTGGACCTGGAATGTCCCCACAGGCTCTGTGCTGAAGGCTTGGACACCAGGCCAGCAATGTGTAGAGGTGAGGCTTGGGGGAAGTGATGGATCCTGAGGGCTCCGACCTTGTCTGTGGACTAGTCCATCAATGGATTCAAAATCTGAATGGACCATTGGGAGGCAAGGAAACTGTAAGATGCAGGGCCTGGTTGGAGGAAGCAGGTCACTGTGAGTGTGACCCAGTGGGTATATATTGTCCCCAGCCCCTTCCTCTCACTCTCTCTGCTGCCATGAGCTGAACACCTTTCCTCCACCACGCCCTGCCGCCATGATGTTCTGCCTCAGCTCAGGCCCAGAAACAGTGAAGCCAGCCACCCACGGACTGAAGCCTCTGAAACCCTGAGCCAAAATAAACCTTTTCTCCTTTCTGTTGTTTTTAATCAGGTATTTTGTCACAGTGATGAAAACCTAACACAGCACCTTGCACAAGTTAGAATAGCAACTCTTAAGTTACTTCACTACCTTGCATCTTCCAGAATGTTCTATCAGTATGCTGACTTCTATTTTTTAAAGATAATTTTCTTACAGCCAAATGTGGATGTCTTACTCGTATGATCTAATTAATTCTGACAACAAATTTCCGTGTGATCTGCATCTCTACCAAGATCTGGAACATTCCAAATCCCCTTGAATGTTGCCTATAACCTTTTCCCCAAAGCCTCCACAGATCTGGTTCCTATCACTAGAGATGGGCTTGACCTGTTCTAGAACTTTAATATATCAAAAGACAAAAATTGCAACCAATTTTGTTCAAAGATCTTAATTGCTCTCATTCATGATTCTAGAACAGGCAGACCTCAGAACCAGATAGCTTCAAAGAACTCCAGGGCTGCTAGAGGGTCACACAACATTTATGGATAGAGAACAGGATGACATATGGAGACAGCTTAATTGGTGGCAGCTCAGTGCCTCACTGTATTTGAACCAGATGACTGGCACATGTCCCAAGCCCGAGGCTCCTAGTTAGTCTGCGTACCAAGCCAGGCTGCTGTTCACCACGTGAGGACTCAAGCACAGGGGAACCTTCAGACTTCAACTTAATTGAACAATATGAACAAAACCCTACACTGCATGCTCTGGCACAAAGGCACTTTCCAAACAGAATCATGCTCTTCAGATTTATTCTTATTGTGTTCCGCTGGCATTTTTAGTACAAGCTGTATAGTCTGGTTTTTTTATTACCAAGGACTTCATCACTATCTGTCCAAAGCTTGTCACAATAAATGTCTGAGTCTGTCCTGTCTACAGTTATGACCTCTGTTCTCATACAAGGTTCTCTGCTGAGCGATGTCCTAGATGATTTCTACACTTAAATTCGTTTTGATTAAATAGAAGGAAGCCCATATGATATTCCAACCGTGGTATGTGAGAAGAGACCCTGTCACCTCTCTGCTTGTTAACTGTACCAAGAGTAGCTGGAAGAGACTGCATGAATCAGGAGAAGTGGGAACAAGGCCCTTACCCAGTAAGGGACGGGATGTTACCCTTGGAAGCAGGAACCTGATCAGAGGTGGCCTGGCATGATGGAGAGGCTCCTGGACACAGAGTTGGGAAACAAAAGATGAGGTCACTGGCTTTGCAGATTGAGGCTTCCCACTAATCCTACCTCATCTGTAAAATGTGGGCAACACAATTGCCCTAGTGAGGATAACCAGGATTTAGATATTGCCTCTGAGAGCAACTGAGACCCTGGAAAACAGTAGGCACAGGGGCGAAGTTAAAACAATGTCCTCAAAAGTGCTTTGTAACCAGCCATCGTGGTGCACGCCTGTGATCCCAGCCCCCCAGGAGGCTGAGGCAGGAGGATCACAAGTTCAAGGCCAGCCCTGGCTACTGAGCAAGGACCAAACAGTTTAGTGAGACCCTGTGTCTAAATAAAAAGTGAAGAGGGCTGGGGATGCAGCACTGTGATAAAATGTCCCCAGGATTCATGATTTGCAGGAACAGACAGTCTGCACTGTCATTCCTTAGAAATCTTGAAGAGTTGGCTCCTCAGATTCACCAACGGCTCCTCCCTGGTGTGTACCATGTAGCCCCACTGCCAATCTCCAGGCTCAGGTGCCACAGACAGCAGAGTTTAAGTTTCCCAAGTGAGTCTGGTATCCCATCTGGGGACAGCATGGAGCAGCTACTACTCACTTGGAGAGGATGGGTTTTGTGGAGTCAGTCTGAGGAGAGTGATTTCCCAGGGAGTAGACACCCTCAGGTCTGCTCTTTTATCAACACACATCATTACCTTCCAAAGATGGCTGACCCTGCAGGCCGACAGTGGACACACCCCCACAGCACCATACCAAAGAACAGGGTACCCCACCATCACCACCTGCTGCCACCTCTCAGAACACAAGATAAACCAGGGACAGCTGCTGCCCAGAGACAGCGGGACTCACCAAATACACCATATGAGTTCCTGTGGCTTAGAACCTCCCTTGAAACCATGTCACTAGTTTTGACCAACAAATTATGAGAAATGATGGCATGTGTCACTTCCGGGTTGAAGCAGGTAAAGGCAGAGTGCCTGGTCCTCCCTCTCTTCCCCTCCCACAGGCTAGTTCAGAGATGACACATCCTCAAGGGGTCTCCTTCAGCCTGGCTGGTTCCCTGAGTGACTCTATGGAGCAGAGACAGGCTCCTGTCATTCTGGAACACAAAGACAGAACCCAAGGGAGGAATCAACCTGTGCTGTCTAAGCTACTGAAGATCAAGGCTGTTATAATGCCTTGGTCAGAAGTGCCCACCCAGCAACACGGCAGGTGGTGTCTATGAGCTCTCTGAAACAATGTAGAAGAGCTGAGATGCTCTGAATGTTAATGGTAGAAACAGGAAGTCTAGCCGACTCGAGAACCACCAGCAAGATTTCCCAACCGACCGAACGAGTCTGCTCCTAAATGCTTTGGAACAGCTCCCAAAAAGTGCATCCGATGGCTCAACCGGCAATCCTTAGGACAGCACCCCTCCCGAGAACCCCTGCCCAGATGTGAGCTGGCGCCCAAGCCAAGCAACTGGCCACCCGCTCAGCCCCTGCGGTTGCACCTAATAAAGATTTTATGGGCCTGTTCAATTGCAGAGCGATGCAGGCAATTAACTTCCATCGTGGTTTTATTGTGGAAAGATGTTGCAAGCTTGGCCCAGGAGCGTGGAGCCATGCGTCAGTTCAGGAAACGCGGCTGCCAAAGCCCAGTGGGGTCGGCCGGCGGAGCAGGTGCAGATCAGATCAGCAGCTTGTGGCTAATGGGAAGCTCCAGATCTTGCCCACGGTCACCTGGCACTGAGCCTGGGGGCTTCATTCTCCCACCAAAGTCCTGGAAAATGCTGGACTGAACTGGCCACCCACCTAGGATGGGGTGATGCTAAATTCACCCCGGAGGGGCACATGGTCATAAAAATCGGCTGCGTTCGCCTTCCTGGCTCGATCCTGTCCCCGCTACAGACGTGCTTCTCCATCTGCCAGTGTGAGTTCATGTCAGGCATCTGTGCGTGGCTTCTATTCATGAATGACACAGAGAGAGAAAGAGGAGACTTGGACCTTTGGGAGGCTGAGAATAAGACAGAGGGAGGGCAGGCTGGCTGGTGTCCCCTCCCCTGCCCTGGTCATTTGCATGGAGCTGTGTTTCCCCGGCAACAGCCTGCCATTGGCCCCATTCCTGTCTGTCCACCAGCTGACTCAGGTCCTCTCATTTCCCCTACCAGGCTGAGGGATCCAGCTCATGGCCGCTGCTCCTCTTCACCCCCAGGGCCAGATCAGGATCTTTGGAAGCTCTAAACATTGAATTCACTGATGCACCAGCCACCGTCCCAGCCCATCGCCAGGCAATTCACACGAAAAGCTATTTTCCAGGATCACAAAAAGCTCACACTGAGGCTGGGATTAGAATAGTCTCTTTCTCAATGTTCTGATTGCAAAATTCTGGGCAAGCTCGGCAATAGCAGTCTCTTCTCTGTCTCCACGGGTGTTTTCCCTGCCTAGGAGCATGTGCCTGGCTCTGAGCATGCATGGGGGATGTGCCCACATAAGCATGTGTCCCCATTTCACTGGCCCTGAACCTGTCTCCTCGCCCTCCCGCAGGCTTCATCTCCCCCAAAGCTTCTCCCTCTTTGAAGACCCCAGATGAGCTCTATCCCCCAGAAAAGCAGGTCAGGGTTGCAACTTTGAAGCCAGGCAGGCTGCTGGACAGGATCATGCCAGGGAGCAAGGGTGCAGGGTGGGGCACGGAGGCAGGATGGCCCAGGAGCTGGATGGGAGAAGGGAAGTCGAATGGGGACATGCCCCCGGATAAGGCCCCACCAGAGGGTCAAGCTGGGGCCAAGGGCCTCACCCTCACCTTCATCACCATGTGCCTGACTTTGTGCCAGGGAGTTTGCATACACTGTCCCCTTTAAGTCACATGACAATCCTTATGTATTCTTGTTCCCAATTGTGCAGATCAGGACCAGAAGCTTGGAGAGGTTAAGTGACTTTCCCAGCGTCACACAGCGAGTAAAGTGGGCAGCCAAGATTCCAACCTAGTCCGCCTGCCTCTAAGGGCACTGCCCTTCCTGCTAAGCCTTGCTACCACCAGGGAGGAACATACTGGGTATCAGAAGTGGTGAGACCAAGCACACACCAGAGCCAAGGAGATTATAAGGGCAGGCAGTGGGGATGTGGGGACACAGGGAAGAATACAGACCCTCGGGGCTCCTCCCAGTCGGGCGGGGGCATCTCAGAGGGGAAGCTGTGCTGGGCTGGGCTGCGCTGGGCTGGGCCTCAAGTGGACCACCATCTGCTGTATAAAAAACTCCACATTCCAGCAGAACAGAACCCCAAGGGCCTTCCCTTCTCCCCTCCACAAAATGGCAGCAGCAGCCACTCACTCCCGCGAGGAGCTCTGCACAATGGTCACGCGGTCCCCAAAGTCAGCCAAACACAGCTGCTTATAGGGCCAGAGCAGCGGCCAGCACGCTGCGTGTCCAAGGTCTCCGTGCACTCATCCAAACCCACGCTTTGGGAAGATAAAAGCAAGCACTTGTTTTTCTGTGGAGAAAAGCCCAGGCCGCAGGACTGGTCCCCAGTGGCAGTGGGTGGAGGGACCCTCAGCACCTCCCTGTGCTGACCTCGCCTTCTGCTCATCAGCTGCTTGCAGTCTTTCTGCAGTGACTGCTCTGAGCCTCGGTGGCCATGGCCTGTGTCTACCCTTGCACGTGACCCACATCCCAGGCAGGGAATTCAGACCCATTCAGAGCACAGCTCTGCCCTGGAGGGTGGGGGGGCGTCCAGGTGCCAGCTTGGTGCTGGACAGCCTTAGTTCCTTCTGCCCCATGAGGCCACAGGCAGGTGGAGGACACCCCAATCCTCACCCAGGGGTCAAGGCCTACGAGATTCAGGTGACTTATCCTAAACCAGGAAGCCCAGAAGGGCTGATCATGTGCTTTCCCACCCCACAGGGAAAGATTGTTCTAGAAAGAGCTTCAGGAGGGGCAGTCCTCCTGCAAGAGACAGACTGTGTGGAACAATTGGGACATGGGCCGTTTTCTGCTTCCTCAAGCCCTCCCTGTAGGAGAAGCAAACCAGTTTTCACAGCCCAGCAGCTGGTCTGTGAGACCTAGATCACCGCAGAGGTGCAGGGCCTCTCCCCACGGCCAGCAAGCAGGGTGCCCGCGAGTCCAATTCAGTTCTGAAGCTGCCTGCCGGCGTCCCACAGGCGGAGGGC
>PVHX01027312.1:0-19578 GCA_004024805.1 Geosciurus inauris | reverse complement strand
TCTTCCTTTCTTCTAGAGTACTAATGTGATATTTTTAATATAACTCTTTGAAAAAAAGTCTAGATGGAATAGTATGTAATTCTTTCCACCAGAATGAATTTGCCTTTAGGTTCAGTCAGTAGTCTAATACTATTTAGTGAGAAATTCATTGTTGTCTTTGTGATTAGGAAATGCCATCTACCTTTGAGTCTCTTTCTAGCCTTGATCTGTTTGTGTGCTAGCACTATTTTGCTTTAATCACTTTAGGTAGTTTCAGAATTTGAGAAGATTATGCCCTTACCCTTGTCCTCCCTTATTTATCCCTCTAATTGTTTTTTATAAAAGGTTTCCTTTTTTTTTTTTTACTTGTCTATCGACTTTTACTTTATGTATTTACATCTGTTGTTGAGTACAGAAACGAGTGCTTCACACAGTCTAGGCAAGCTCTCCACCACTGAGCTACAAACCCCGCCCATTTCTAATTGTTTTTTTTTTTTTTTAATTTTCTAGGAGTTTCTCATTTTTATCACAAGATGAATTTTGGATTTGTTTTGTAAATTGAAGAAAATAAATATGGATTTGCTTAGTATTTTGCAACTTTTCACTAGGTTTCACCCATTCCTAAAGTTTATTCTTAATACCTCATAGGTTCTGTAGTGATGGAATCCTTCTGAGGTGTGTATTGAATTTTATTGCGGAACCAAGTGGTTGCATTTTTATTTTTTAAGAAAAGTTTGCGCTCTTTTGCCTCGGTTGGCCTTGAATTCAGGATCTTCCTGCCTCAGCTTTGCAAGTAGCTAACACTATAAGGTGTGCAAATGGTGGCCAGCCCTAAGTTTTGTTTGTAGGAAAAATAGCTATTTCTTATTTTAGAGATGGTATAGCATAAAAGTTAACAGCACACTTTCTCTAGTCATATTACCTACATGAGAATCTTAGTACTGCCCTGTGCTAGTTTGGTGTCCTGAGGATAATTACTTAATCTCTCTAAGCTTCCTTGTAAAAAGGATAATATCTTCTTTTTCTTTTCTTCTCTTTCTTTTTTTGTGTTTGTAGTGCCGGGGATTGAACCCAGGGCCTCACACAGGCTAGGAAAGTGCCCTACCATGAGCTACATCCCTAGCTCTAGTAGAGATGGTGTCTTGACCCAGAGGATAGTTTTAAGGATTAAATGAGATATGCAAGTGTTGTCTTATGATAAGTGCTCTTAATTATGTTTTGTTTTACTTCTGGTACAGGGAGATAATGGTGGTGTTATCAGTGATACATTGTAATCCTTCCATCCTTTCTGCTATATAAGGGATCCATGTTTATCATGTGCAAGTGAAAACAAAAATGCGGATATAACAACTTAAAATCTCCATAATATTACCACTCAGAAAGAACCTAGTTTTTAAGAAGGCCTCTTTTCCATGAAACTGGTGTGAAACTGGGGTCCATATCTCACTGTTTTTTGCCCCACCTTTTTGTGGTGTTGGGGGTTGAATTCAAGCAGTGCTCTGACACTGAGCTGCACCGCCATCTCTTGAGACGAGAATCTTACTAAATTGTGGGGCTGGCCCTCCTGCCTCAGCCCTAGTCAGTGAGATGACAGGCTGTGCAGCCATGTCTGGCTATCTGGTGTGCCATTGGTAGAGGAGCCTGCTTTGTTATTTGAGGAGCTTCCATCAAGGGGTTGGGACCTAAAGCTTAATTTGTTTGTTGTTTAGATGCATTTTTTTCTATAAAATCTGTTGTTTAAAAGCAGTTACTCCAGTGAGATTCATTATCTTTCTTTAGGCCATTGTTTTCCCATGTAGACACAAGGTTATGCTTAGATAACTTAAGATATGAAAGTGGCCAGGCAAGGTGGCACAGGCCTGTAATCACAGCAGCTTGCGAGGCTGAGGCAGGAGGATTGTGAGTTCAAAGCCAGCCTCAGCAACAGCCAGGTGCTAAGCAACTCAGTGAAACTCTGTCTCAAATAAAATACAAAAAAAGGCTGGGGATGTAGCTCAGTGGTTGAGTGCTTCTGAGTTCAATCCCTGGAACCTCCCCCATTCCCCCCCCCGAATATATATATATATATCAAACAGTAAACACTACGTAAGTTTGGTTCCTAGTTTAGAAGCCCTAAATTTTTATTTCCTGAAGAGATGAAGTTGAAATGGGACTGCCTTCCTGTGTTTTGCATTTGTCTATAGCCTGGACCAGTACCAGACATAAGCAAGCATCTTTATTCCAGTTTGCTGTACCCTGACTTTTGCTCTTGGCTTAAGATTTTTTATTTAGGAGCTACTCTGGTGGTAATTAGCAGAAGACAATCCAGGTTTTACTCTTCTATCCCTCTCCCCAAATGAAACTAGCACTCCATTCCCAGGACCTGTTCTGATTTTTCCTGTTCATTTGCAAAATAGATATAGAAAGTCGACCTGTAGAAAACGAGACCAGTTAGAATTTAGTCAAATCCAAAATTATGTGTATTGGTTTGTTTTATGTATTGTGATATTTATCTCTGAAAATTGATTTTATTAGAGCAATTCCAACCAAAACTTATTTGTGAATTTCTCTTTGTTAGGGCATGCCCGAGCAGGGTGTTCACTTGCTAAAAACCTCCAATGTCACCAAACTAGAGCAAAAGGACACTCCACAAGCTGTGCCAGATGTCTTCAGGTCCTATGATAACTCCAACACAGTAAAGCAGAAAAATCTAAGTGTGACTCCTCCTGGTAAGACATCAAACAGTGGTAAAGACTGAATCACATGGGAAGTTGGGAAGCACTACTAGATTCAAAGATTACTTCTGGAAAAATAAAAGACTAAGCTCTATTTCTTGTTTCTACTCTCTCCGACAGAGATTTTGCCTTTTGTAAACTGTCTGGGTGGCTCTTGAACATCATTTACAGTCTGAGGATTACATTGATCTCATAGTTTTGTTAGAAATGGAATTGAATGTTGTAAATTTTTTCTATACAGTTTATGCATTATAATTAAAGGTGATAGTGGGATTTCTACTTGTTACATGTTGTTACACTTACTTGGGGTGTTTTCCTCCTCACTGCTTTAAATGATTTTCAGTTTAGAAGGAAAAGTCGTAGGTTTATAGACATGTTTATGCTAGAGATATATTTATTGTCACTGGCAAAAAAAGGAAGGTCTGCTGTATAAATACACAGACCTTGAAGTAAAAAATATTTTTCTACTCAAAAATTACATGTAAATACATAGAAATAAACATGAAAACTAAAAGGATTTATACCTGGGAATTAGAATATCAATGGGAAAGAATTGGAATATAATGGATTTTTAAAAATAGTTTGTTTAAATCAGCATCAGAATCAAGTCTCTGGATTGTCTTTTGAGGTGTAGATCCCGCTTCCCCACACTGGTTCTTCTGCTTTCTCTTCCTTGCTTTGTATTTTAAAGATGCAAGATCATGCATCCTGTTTACCTCAGTGTAGATTTTGCCAATTACATCCCCTAGGGTGTTATTTTTACCTAATATGTTTCTCTGTCTCTAAAGTCCTATATCTAGTTTTGAAAATAATATAATTAAGCTAAAATCATATGTGGTTCAAATTAATTGTATTTAATGTATTTACCTCATCACAGAAATAAAGGCTATGGTCAAAGAAGTACACTTCTTTGCAAGTAATACTGATCTTGACTTTTGTGAATTTAATGTGGTATCCTTAGGAAAAGGGCCAACTTTTACCTACAACTTTTGTGTGAACTAGTAAGTTGCATTTTAAAAAGAAACAAAACTTATGTCACAAATAGTGCTTCTCGGGGCTGGGTTGTGGCTCAGTTGGCAGAGCGCTTGCTTCGCACCTGTGAGGCACTGGGCTCCATTCTCAGCACCACATAAATAAATAAACAAAATAAAGGTATTGGGTCCATCTATAACTAAACTTCTTTTTTTAAATGTAGTGTTTTTCACAGTTTGACATGTTTGGTGTCTTTATATCCCATTGTTCTTGTTGGACAACTCTCTGAGAAAGTTTATTAAACAAGGAATATTTTATTTTAATACAGTTTGACAGGTATATTTTCCATTACATTTTTTTTAGAGCGCGAGGTACTGGGGATTGAACTCAGGAGCACTCCACCCCTGAGCCATGTCCCCAGCTCTATTTTGTATTCTATTTAGAGACAGGGTCTCACTGAGTTGCTTAGCGACTCGCTAAATTGCTGAGGCTGGGTTTGAACTCACGATCCTTCTGTCTCTGCCTCCAGAGCTGCTGGGATTATATGCGTGTGCCACTGGGACGCGCCTCCATTTCATTTTGGGTTTCTTTTACTTTAAAAACATTTGTTTGAAAAATTTGTTCTAATTAAGCCGGGCGCAGTGGCACAAGCCTGTAATCCCAGCACTTAGGGAGGCTGAGACAGGAGAATCACGAGTTCAAAGCCAGCCTCAGCAATGGTGAGGCACTAAGCAACTCAGTGAGATCCTGTCTCTACATAAAACACAAAATAGGGCTGGGGATGTTGCTCAGTGGTCAAGTGCCCCTGAGTTCAATCTCCAGCACACGCGCACACACACACAAAAACAAAACATTTATTCTAATTGATATATGTGATAGAATGTGTTCCGATTCATTGGACACAAGTGGAACACAACTCTTTGTTTTCTCTGGTTGTGCACCATGTAGAAGGTGCAGAGTCGCATGGAATGTGCTGTCATATGTTTACCTAAGCTAATGATGTTCATCTCATTCCACCGTCTTTCCTGCCCCCAGGCCCCCTCGCCATTCCTCCTCCCCTTTTCGCAGTCAAAGCTCTTCCATCCTCCCTGGGACACCCCTCCCCCTGCCCATTATGGGTGGGCATCCACTTAGCACAGAGAACCTTTGGCTTTTGGTTTTCTGGGATTGGCTTTCTTCCTACTTCAAATGCAATCAGTTTAAGAACTTTCACTGGTTCCTCTTTTCTACTATTTTTCTTTTTGTCCTACCAAAGTTTTCTTTTCTAAAATGTTGACAGTGTTTTCTCTTTCACATTCAGGGAAGGATGTCTTCTCTTCTGGAATACCAGCAGTAAGTTAAGAATTTATTTCTTATAGTTCTTGTTCTAATTAAGGTTACCAAAAACGAATCTGTTTTTATTTTGCATTCTAAAATAAATTCAGCCATCAGAGGTAAAGAACTATTTAATATATTTCTAAATAGCACTCGGGAATGTTTATCATATACATTTATTTCATATATTTACTTTTCCACATTTCATTAAACGCCTTTCCTTTTTAATGGATTCTATTGGAACCAGTGAGGTTTCATCATTTAAACTTTAGTTACTGAAAAATGAACTGCTTAAAGTATGTTTAAAAAAAGGTGGTCACATTTTCACCTTTGAATTTTACTGGCTTGTCTTCCTTTGCTCCTGTGATGAATGCAGCTGCATACCAAGGGGTCAGAAACATTAGCAGTAATAATAGAGGAAGATGATGGTGATGAAGAGGCCACACCTCCTGTCAGTGCCCCAGGACCACGTCATACAAAATCAGTGAGTGATTGGCTAAGGACCTGGTGTGCGCACCAGTGCATGTGGTGTTTCTTTTTTTTTTTTTTAATATCTTTATTTTATTTTTATGTGGTGCTGAGGATCGAACCCAGTGCCTCATGCATGCTAGGCGAGCACACTACCATTGTGCCATAACCGCAGCCCCTCATGTGGTGTTTCTAAAAACAGCTGTTTGTGTTTGACTTTCAGTGATGATTTTAAAAGTCTTCAAATTTAAAATGTTTTAGTATGAGAAAATTAAGGTTAAAGTAAGATTTTCACCTCAGGAGTACTCATCAACAACTCCTTTTTTGAAAAATGAAAATGTAATGGCTTCTTTAAAAGTTAGAATACTGCCGGGTATGGTGGCACATGCCTGTAATTCCTGCACTTTGGGAGGCTGAGTCAGGAGGATTGCGAGTTCAAAGCCAGCCTCAGCAATAAGGAGTTGCTAAGCAACTCAGTGAGATCCTGTCTCTACATAAAACATAAAATCGGGCTGGGGATGTGTCTCAGTGGTTGAATGCCCCTGAGTTCAATCCACAGTACCAAAAAAAAAAAAGTTAGAACACTTACCTCACTGGGTTTCTTTCTTTCTATATTTTTTCCTCTTTTCCAGACAAGTCATCTATTCCTCTAGTTTTTCTGTTTCATAATGTGGATAACTATTATATCTAAAACTTAGGTCTTTTCTCTTTCCCAGATTATGTATTTTATTTCTTATCTGACATTTCTCTCAAAGCCTTGGTGGCATTCAAAAGACAGTTGAGAGTGAAATTCCTCACCACTAAGGGAGAATTTTCTTTTTTTTTTTGCACCGTGGATTGAATTTAGGGGCACTTAGCCATGGAGCCACATTCCTATCTTACTTTGTTATTTTTATTTTGAGACAGGATCTTGCTAAGTTGCTTAGGGCCTCTTTAAGGCTTTGAACTTAGAATCCTTCAATCTCAGCCTCTCAAATCACTAGGATTAGAGGCATGCACCACTGCTCCCGGCTGCTACTTACACTTTTAAATACATTCATGCTATGGCAAAAAAAAAAATTGTCATCATTTTTTAAAAATATTTTTTTAGTTGAAGATGGACACAATATCTTTATTCATTTTTATGTGGTGCTGAGGATCGAACCCAGTGCCTCATGTATGCGAGGCAAGCGCTCTACCACTGAGCCATAATTCCAGCCCAATGTGTCATCATTTTTAAAAAATTATTTTTAAAGTTATAGATGGATACCTTTTTATTTTGTTTTAATTTATTTTATGTGCTGCAGAGAATTTGATTTTATTTTTATGTGCTGCAGTGCCTCATATGTGAGAGGCAAGCGCTTTCCCACTGAGCCATAAACTCAACTCCTCACCTTTTTTTCAATACGTGTTCTTTGTTAAGTCAAAGTATTGCATTCTTTAGAACAATAAGAGAAATAACTTAGTTTTGGTTAAAAATTAAGGAACTGAATAGTGTACCAATAAGAATATCTGAAAATATTCGTTTTTCCAATCTCAATAATGAACTATCTCTCTGCAGGTTTCCACACGGTCCTTGGCTGACCCTATTCCTGTACCTGTTGGTGATTCAAATGTCGATAGTGGTGCTGAGTGTTCACACAAACAGGAAAAGGAGACAAAAATGACATATGAAGAGATTATGGAGAAATTGAGTATGTCACCTACATTTCACATTTCTTAAAATATATCAGCCAAGTCCGGGGATATAGCTCATTAGTGCCTGGTGTGTGCAAGGCCCTGGGTTCTATCCTCAGCACTGCAGAAAACAAACAAACAAACAAACAAACCCATTGGATTGAATTATGTAGCTTTTATTTTAGCTTAAGGCAGAAAGAAAAATTGTTTTCTTATAGGAGTAATTGTTTCAGTTAAAATGGAATGAGCTGGGCATGGTGGCACATGCTTATAATCCCAGCAATTTAGGAGACTGAGACAGAGGATTTCAAGTTCAAGGTTAGTCTGGGTAACGTAGTGAGACCCTGTCTCGAAAAAAAATATAAAAGGGCTGGAAATAGAGCTTAGTGGTAAAGCACCCCTGAAGTCAACCCCAATACCACCCAAAAACAGGGAAGGCAAAATAATATTCATTTTGTTTGTCGCTGCATTTGAAACATATATGTATGAATAGTGAAGTCAGTCCCTTTTGGGAGCAATACTTCTTTCCTATGAGCCAAATCTAAGGATGTGAATATGGACATAGTTGGAAATCTTATCAAAGGAGGTTGTATATCCTTGTCCAAACCTATAGCTTTTCAAAGTAGAAACGTCATCATAAAATATATTTCAAGGAAAAACATGTTTTCCTTGTCTCCTTTCATTCATTTACTCTCAGTGGCCTGAATCAAGCATTCTAAATAATGTAAACAGTTCCAGGAAAAGGGTAATAATGATGTCTAAACACAAGGATCCAGTAACTGTAGTTATAAAGAACAATGTGTCTTAGAAGGCTTAAAGAGAAATACTTTAAGGATGGGTTGCACTTACATATTCAACAATTATTTGTTCTTGATTCCTCAGTACTTTTCAATATAAAACTACTTTGACTGTGGTATCCTATAGATATTTCTATATAATAGTCCTTATCTTAGGAGGGCTGCTGCTTTCACAAAATAAACTAAAACAGGTGTTGTGATTATTCATTTGTGACTTGTAGTTATCACATCTCCTATCTTTATGCCCTTAGCTTTTTTGCTTGAACTTTAGTAGCTAACTTGAGATTGAATACCTACATAGGATTATTTGTGTGAGTTTCCTTGATAAGGTCCTGTCTTCTTCTATCTTGAGTAAGTGAGATTTTCACATGATTTTCTTATGTTTGACTTACTGGTCATAAGATTTATATAATGATTTAAAAAAATAAACAAAATAAATATAACAATAAGTAGGAAAATAAATAAATTATGAGAATTTATGTTATGATTGTATATCCAACCTCCTAATTGTACCATTCTTTGACATTGAACATCAAACATTTGTGAAATATATATATGATTAGTTCATATTAGGGTAATCTGTAGAGTTATAGGTGGTTTCCTAAATATATTGAAAGATATACTGGAATAGTCAGAAAAGTCAGTTAGGGCTATTCATTGGGCTATCACTCCTTTCTTATCACTGATAGTCATTTCATAACTTACACTAATGTGTAACGCATGCAGTGGAGAAGAAAGCAGAGAGAGGAATTCCCCATGAAGTGTCAAGTTTTTGTTTATTTTTGGTTCTGGGGATTGACCCAGTGGTGCATCACCACTGAGCTTACACCCCAGCCCTTTTTATTTTGTGTTTTGAGACAGGGTCTCACTGAGTTTCCAGGAGTGGTGTGGAGCTTGTGATCCTTTTGCCTCAGCTCCTGAATAACTGGGATTACAGGCATGTGCCATCATACCCTGCTGGAATTGCCATTTGGAAAAGTGTGCATCCTGAGAATGCCCTTCGGTCTCAGGCAGACTAGAACAATTGGGTGTTCTGAAAGGCCATGAGATGTTTGAGAAAGTGATTAGTTAGGAGTCCTAACCTAATGGCGAGTCTGTGTCTTCTTGTTTCAGATATCTTTGTGCTTTTATTACGTTTCTTCAGTGTTGTGTTTGGAACCAATTATCGTTGAAACAAATTCTTGTTTGACAATCAGTGTTTTAAAATAAGTAGAGATATGAAAGGAATAATGATAGCAGAGTGAATTTGTGTTTAAAATGCTTGACTGAACTTTCAATGTTGTTTTTGATTAAAATAGGAACGATTGTGAGCAAAGAAGACCCTAGTACAAAATATACAGGATACCGAAAAATTGGACAAGGGTAAGTGTTTGTGATTGTATTGTCCTAATAGTCACTACTTACTGGATAGTCCGCATGATCTCTCTGTTTCCCCTGGACATTGAGCACTCACTGTGTTCTATGAGTGGTACCTTAGGGGATTCGTGTAAATACATAATGCAATTGTTGAAAACCCTCCTGGTTAGCAATCCGTTTACATCATTGTTTCTTCTTGAATGTTATTTGTCATAGATGGTAAGGGATTATTAGATGGAAAACTTGCCCATGACATATTTTAAAAGATAATTTAATTTCAGGATTATAGGGCATAAAAACATTGATTTGGGGCTGGGTATGTAGTTCAGTGTAGAGCCCTTGCCTAGGATACATGAGGTCCTGAGTTCCATCCCTGACATTGCAGAAACAAAAGCAAAGCAAAAACCTGTGCATTTATCTGGGCATGGTGGTGCACACCTAGAAGCCCGCAGCTCAGGAGGCTGTTAGGAGGATTGCAAATTTTCAGCCAGCCTCAGCAACTTAGTTAGATCCTAAGATAAAAGGACTGGGGAGTTAGCTCAATGGTACGGTGACCCTGGGTTCAATTCCCAGTAGTGAAAAATAAATAAATACATAAAATATTTCTGAATCATATCATTGAGTATTGATTTGAGTCTGCCTCTGGTTTTTATCAGTAATTTGTTCTAAAACTATACTAAGTTCTTTTCTCTATTGCATGAGAGCAAATGAAAATGGTGAGTTTTTAATGTTATTAATCTCTAGAAAGTGTTCTGTGAATTTAGAAAGAATTATTAGAATTTAGAATGAGAATTTTTGGAAACTTCTTTATGAATTTCTTTTTAACAACTAAATTCATTTCAGCATTGATTTAAATAACCAAAAAAATGTAAAGTCACCTTAGTATTTTGAATATGATAATAGATGTAATGCACTGAATTACTGATAATGACTGAATAAGAGTAATTCCTATGTATATGGATAGGAGTCCAGATGAATTTATTTATTTATTTATTTATTCATGATTTATTTTTGGTACAGGCGCTTGAGCCCAGAGGCACTTTACCACTGAGCTACATCCCTAGCCCTTTTACAGGTGTGTGCCACCATGCCCCGCCAGATGAATTTTAAAAAGCAAATTGCAGAGAAATACATAAACAGAAACTTCATAGCTAAAAATATAGAAAAGTGCATGAAAACGAGGCACAGCAAATGCAGGATATACACCCAACACAGGTCACCCTTGGGTGGAGGGAGAATGCCATAGGACAGGGTATACCTGGAATCTTCAAGTTTACTTGCAGTTGTTTGTTTCTTAAGCAGGAACTGTATTCATGAGCATATATTATTCATTCTTTTCTTTATCTTTTTTCCCTATATTTTCGCCTGTCTGAAATATTTCAAGTACATATTTGGCTACAAGAATTGTCTCCTCCAGTCCCTTTCTGTTTTTAAGATGCTAAATCTTAAGTGTTCTTTGATCCTTTTTCAATTGTGAGCAGGGTAAAGTCTTTGGATATTATACATGGCAGTGATTTAGAGATCTTAATTCTGATTGTGTCTTTTCCCCCCTAGGTTTTCTGGTACTGTTTTTATTGCTTTTGATATGACTCTGGGACAAAAGGTAGCAACTTTTTCACACTTCTAGGTGTTATATTAGCTTTTTGTTTAGGAGAAAAACTTGATAAACCTAAGCATAATAGATAAGAATGTCTTGTTTAAGTTGGAATGCTATAAGAATTAATCTATATAATTTTATAGCCATTCTCACATTAGGGGAACAAAGAAGGTATTATGTCATATATAAGCAAATATTTAAAAAATATTTTCCCAGGTGGGAGTGAAAAGAGGCCTAATTCCTGGCACTGGACAGAACTTAGGTTTGTTAATCAACTTCAAGATAAATCTGAATATATTTAGAGTCCAGGTGGTGAAAAACACTGTGCATAGTCAGTGTGCAAGTAAAATACTATTTAGTTGTCAGTTAAAATTTCATTATGTAATATCATGGGTTGCTATAAATTAGTAACTGGTTTGTATTTGTTACTTTCTAAGAGAATTATGAAAACCATCGATTTTTTTCAATTCTAATTCCATCATAGGTTGCTATTAAGCAGATTAATTTGCAGAAACACCCACAGAAGGAACTGATCCTGAATGAACTTTTGGTGATGAAAGAATTGAAGAATCCCAACATAATTCACTTCTTAGACAGGTAAATGTGCTTTGAAGTTCTTTTAAACATTGGGATAAAAATATGGAAATTTGTAGTCTGGTGGTACAGTAGCCACTTTGAAGTGTCAATAGTGAAAAGTAAAATTCAAAGAGAAAGACAAGAGGTGAAAATAGGATAATTCACGTTAGAAGTTCCTTTTGCTACAAGGATAATGGCAAGTGAGAGAAGGCAGCTGAATGAAGGACATTGCTGATGGTGTGTATAACCATGCAAATGATCAGAAGCAGAAACATTAAGGAAGGGTCAACTGGGATTCATGTCTTAACCCACAGAGGTGACTAGCACACAATCCTTAAATGTTTATATGAGTTTTTATTTCAAATGCTCTTCTTTGTGGGCAAATTGTATATGTTTATCAACAGCTCATGTAGGTGGGTGTGGTGGTGCATGCCTGTAATCCCAGTGACTAGGGAGGCTGAGGCAGGAGGATCATGAGTTCATAGCCAGCCTATACAATCTAGCAAGAGCCTAAGCAACTCATTGAGACCCTGTCCCTAAATAAAATACAAAATAGGACTTGGGATGTAGCTCAGTGCTTGAGTACCCCTAGGTTCAATCCCTAGCCCACCAAAAAATAAAGCTCATGAAGTTTAGGAATTGATGTTAAAAAAAAAAAAAAAAAAAATGAATGGGAAAAAAAGTATATTTTTCAGTTTTTTAAAACAGTGATCAAATATATGAATGAAAGATAGTAAAAAATGATACTAGTGGTGGTATTAGAGGGTTATAGGTGATTTTCTTCCACATATGAATTTGTTTTGGATGGGGAAATGATAATATATTTTGAGACTTTTGCCCTAATTATGAAGTCTGCATTTGTGGAAGTAAATTTTCAGGTACATTTATCTGCTTTTTAAAATAGTATTTCAAGTCAGCATGGAATGCTAGTTTAAGATAAGCCATAGGCCTTGGAATCATTAGAACCTGGCTTAGTGTGCTGATTCTGTCACTTTGTATGTGGTCTTAGATGAGTTACTTAACATCTCCAAGCCTCTGTCTCTGTATCTGCAAAACAAGACCAGTAATCCCTATGTTATAGGGTTATTTTTGTTTGAAACCGCCAAAATATACACCTAGACTACTATTATGGGCAAACTATGACTTAAAAATCATAATGAATATCATAATGACCCTTGGACTTTTTTTTGCTATTACATAGTAACTTTCCAGTTTTCTTCTTAGCTCTTAAACTGTTAGCTCTGTAGTTTTCTTATCATGGTGCTTAACGTTTGAACTCTTGAACAAAGAGTGTCATATGTTTAAAAAAATAAAATATATGTTTTGTCTGTTCTATTTTTAGTTACCTGGTGGGAGACGACTTGCTTGTTGTCACCGAGTACCTTGCTGGTGGACCACTTACTGATGTTGTAACAGCAACCTGCATGGATGAGGCACAGATTGCTGCTGTGTGCAAAGAGGTGAGTTTGCTTTCCTTGAGATAAACTAGGGTGATGTGTGGTTAGCAAGAGATGAATAAAAGGGAAGTTTTTCTGCACAGGGCTTTTTTTTTTGGTGCTAGAGAATGAACTCAGGGTACTCGACCACTGAGCCACATCCCCAGCCCTATTTTGTGTTTTATGTAGAGACAGGGTCTCACTGAGTTGCTTAGTGCCTCGCCATTACTGAGGCTGGCTTAGAACTTGTGATTTTCCTGTCTCAGCCTCCCTAAGTGCTGGGATTATAGGCTTGCACCACCGTGCCTGGTTGCACAGGGATTTTTATTGTACACATTCTCTGCAAGTTACACCATACTGTTTCATCTCAAATCAGAGTTTCAGCCCTTCATGTGGAGGATACCTTGGGAATGAGGTAGAGGCCCTTTTTTATTTTTATTTTTTGTGGTATTGGGGATTGAATCCAGGGGAGCTATATACCACTGAGATATATCCCCAGCCCTTTTTATTTATATTTTCTTCTTAGACAGTCTCAAAAGTTGCTTAGCTTGGCTTCGAACTTCTGATCCTGCTACTTCCACTGTGGTGTAGCTAGGGTTACTCCTATGCACGGTTAAGGCCTTTGAAGAACTAAATTCACCAGCAAATCTCCTTACAGTCATCATAATAGTTTTTCATCCAGACAGTGCACTTTTGAGCATAAAGGGAGTGCTATTAAAAATATACCACTCAGCAGGTGTGGTGGTGCATGCCAGTAATCCTAGTGACTCAGGAGGCTGAGACAGAAGCATCACAAGGTCAAGGCCAACCTGAGCAACTTAGAAGGCCCTAAGCAATTTAGTGAGACCCTGTCTCAAAATAAAAAGTAGAAAGGGCTGGAGATGTAGCTCAGTGGTAAAGTCTCTCTGGATTAAATCTCCAGTATCCCTTTTCCTGCTCCCATCCCTACCCTCCCAAAAATTGGGAACTAGAACTATCACAGACAAAGCAGGACACATGTTTACCTTTAATATCAGTAAATCTGCATCTGGCTTTATTGAACTCACTGAAATTGAAGAAGCTGATCATTTCTTTATACTTTTTAACAAATTTCCAGAATGTACTATTAACTTAAGCCAGTATAATTTTCCAAATTGTCTAACCCTAAGCCAAAAACAAGTGTGCCATCTGTCTCTCCATAACATAGAGGAGACTTCAGTTAATTATTTGCTTATTGTCATTGAAACTGATACTACTTTGTCCTGATGTCACAGGGATCATTGTCAAAAATGACAAAATTATAAAAGTTTATATAGGACTATTGTGTAAAACAGTGAAATATAAACTTTGTATGATACATAGTGAATTATTTTTATTAAGGTAACATTCTTTGAAAATTTAATTCTGAGTTGTGTTTAACTTAAGTCGACAAGGGGAAAAATAAGAACTCTTTCATAGTTCTGAATGTCATATCCCTTAACAAAGTATGTTTGGTCACTTAGAAACTAATCAAAACGTAACAAGAATTTATCTATTTGTACTTCCTTTGTTTTTCTCAATTGTTTTCATTGTTGATATAAAATCTATTTTAGGCATTCTTGTTATTGCCTTCATGTGGGTCTTCTTTTATGTGCCAAAAATTTAACTTGTGACAAGTTTATTTCTACTTATTTGTATAAGTATTTTCCCGTGGCTTTATTCTTTTCAAGAATCTGATTAAAGGCCTGGTACATATAAGATGATAATACCATTTATATGTTTTTTCTTTGCATAATAGTAGAATATTTTGAGTAATATTTTTAGTAGCTACAAATAATGTACAGGCTTTGTTGTTCTACTCTGATGGGAATGAGAATAAAAATACAACTAACTTTTCCCTAGTATATAATTTATCCTTTCAGTTTATATTCAAAAACCATAGAGCAAAGAAAGTTTTAAAATCTCATTTTATTCTTGTATTTAACTTTCAGTTCTGGGGACCAGACCTAGGGACTCACACATGCTAGACCCTACCACTGAACTCTATCCCTAGCCATAGTCTTTCCTTGTTGATGTCAGGGTTGTGGATATCACTTAACATAACATTTACTAGAGAAGAAATGAAGAAGACATAGTAGATTACAATGATGAACCCCCTGAATGCAACCAGACCCCCTCAATCTTACCTGACTCTTTCTGTGGCTTACATTGATTAGAATTCTGAGTGCCTCAGGTTTTAAGCGCAAATAACCACAAGTTTGTTCTCCACTGTTGAAATAATTTCCAAAGAACTTATGCTTATTTACCAAGTGCTGTGTGCTATTAGGCATTTAAACCTGAAAAGGCCTAGAAGTTCTAGTTTTAAAAATCCATGGCAGATATAGAACTAGGGATGTAGTTCTGTGATAGAGTGCTTGCCTAGCATAAAGAGTAACCTAGGGGGGCTGGGGCTATGGCTCAGCGGTTGAGTGCTTGCCTTGCATGCGTGAGGCACTGGGTTCGATCCTCAGCACCACATAAAATAAATAATGATATTGTGTTCATCTACAACTAAACAAAATATTAAAAAAAAAAAAAGAGCAACCTAGGTTTGATCCCCAGCATTGAAAAAAAAGAAAAATAATAATCAGTGATGGATGCTCTGGACATATGGCAGATGTCTACAGTCTTGGCTGCTCAGGAAGCTGAGGCAGGTGAACATTTGAGGCCAGCCTGGGCAACACAGAAAGGCCTTGTCTCAAAACAAAATCTTTGGGAAAGAAAGGACTTAATAATAAGACATTATTTAATAATGTGTCCAGATGAGATCAGAGAGTGGGAGGGGATCATTTACTAATTGAGGTATTTTATTTTCAGAACTTTGCACTGGAGAGAATGCTTTTCTTTATAATATTAAGTATTGCAGGGTCTTTGGCTAAATACTACAGGCAATGCTCAGGCAATAACTACTTGTATAATGACTCTGTGAAGTAGTGAATGGGATTTACCAGGACTGTTTCATTGATAGAGTTTTCTTTGTTCAGTGTCTACAGGCATTGTCATTTCTACATGCCAATAATGTGATTCACCGGGATATTAAAAGTGATAATGTTCTTTTGGGAATGGATGGATCCGTTAAACTTAGTAAGTAACAATTAAAAAGAAATCATTCATTATTAATTTTTTATTATACTTTCCTCTTTTCTTAATTTAAAAACCCCTCATCTGTTAATATTTTTGAAAATGAATATATGAAAGGGGAAAAAATCTAGTGGTAAAGACCATCAACTGGGAACTGGACTAGGTTTAAATAGCAGATCTGCTACTGCTTGCTGAATAGTTTTGGGTAATTCTGAATTTCTTTCCTCTGTGTCCATAATCTCTGAATTCCTGCCTTGCCCTCTGGAGGACTCCAGCAGAGCTATTAACCTACATCCTCTAAAGGTTACTCAATCAGGATATCACAATATGAGATTCTGTCTTTAAATGATCTTAGTGGGCAAGTTGGAAATAGATAATCACATACATTTTTGGTGGAGACACATGAAAATGGAATTAGACTTTTTTTGATAAGGTTTTGTGGTGACTCTGCCACTTACTAGATGAATGACCTTAGGTGAATTACCAATATATACATATATATGCCTTGGTTCCTCTATTTGTGAGAATAATTTTAATAGTAAGCATGACTGGGGCTGGGCATGCCTCTAATCCCAGCAGCTCAGGTGACAGAGGCAAGAGGATCACAAGTTCAAAGCCAGCCTCAGCAACTTAGCCAGTTTCTAAGCAACGAAGGGAGACCTTGTCTGAAAATAAAAAATAAAAAGGGCTGGAGATGTGGCTTAGTGTTTAAGCAACCCTGGGTTCAATCCCAGGTTACCCTTCAGAAAAGTAAATCATACTTAGGGCTCAAGTTATAGATCATGGCACAGCACTCACCTAGTATTCAAAAGACCCTGGATTTAATTCTCCAGCACCAAATTAATTAATTAATTGATTAATTAAAAAATAAATTACCCAAGCCAATGGCACACACCTGTAATCCAAGAGACTGAGGCAGGAGAATGGCAAGTTGAAAGCCAGCCTCAGCAATTTAGTAAGGTCCCAAAGTAACTTAGCAAGACCCTATCTCTAAACAAAATATTGGAAAATCTTGAGGCTATGGCTCAGTTTTAAGCACCCCCACCAACAACAAAAAGGTGAATTACCTAGAAGGATATTTTTAAAGTACTTATCCCATAGGGTTATCAAGAGGATTAGATATTTTTAAAGGAAATTGGAATGGTACCTGGTTTTTATAAATACTCATTTTCAATATAAATATCCTTTTACCTAACAGTTGCTCTGTCTTCAGTATTCACTCCTATAGACTTACTACATATATGCACCACAATTAGTAAAAAGATATTCTCTGCAACATGGTAAAGAGAAACTACAACTATCTTAAATGTCAAACAGTAAGTGAATGGTAATTTGGTATGTTAATAATATATTGTGGCTTTTAAAATGAGGCAGATAAATGTACTAATATGGAAGGATCTTCGAAATAAACAAATTATAAAATATCCTAGTTAGGTAAAAAAAAAACAAAAAACAAGCAATTCATAGCTATTATTCATTCTTATGTAAACGTCAAATAGTCTAAAGCTTACAGACCTGATACTAATAGTAACATAAGTACTTGAATGGCTTTAACAATAGAAGGGAAGACAAGATGTAAATTCTCATCCTGACCTATCCACAAAATTAACACCAAGTACTAAAGTAGGCTCTCTGCTCCTCAGTTAGTGTAGAGGTCGTTAGAGTGGATGAATGCTAGTGAGTACCTTGTCTGTGCAATTGCACTCAAATGTGTTCTTTGTCCAAACCCTCTGCTAGGTTGTATGCTTGGTAATCCTAGCTTCTCTTTATGTGACCCTAAAGTAGTCTCAGTGTCTTGGCCTTTCCTGGTTCATTTCATTTAGGTTTGATGACCACTTTTGGTGATTTTCTCCCCTTTTGGACCTCTTTCAGTTTTACTAAACTTTTTAGGATAAAATGTATTATTGAGAATAAAAGCCCTCCTAATAATTTGCACTCTGTTGTAGAAAGAAGCAGCAAAGAGTGGCAGTCTGTAACATCATCAAAATATTCTAATCCCAGTCTGGATTACTTTATTATTATTAAATTTTCTCTAAAAAAATAAATGAGCTTGAATAGTCCAAATGTAATTATGTCACCTGAAGTGAACTCTTTTATAAAACCATCCCTGGAAGCTATTAACTCTGAGGTTCTCTTTTGTTTTTGTTTCTTAGGTGACTTTAGCTTTTGCGCTCAAATCACCCCGGAGCAAAATAAGCGAACCACCATGATTGGAACCCCTTACTGGATGGCACCAGAAATGGTCACAGGGAAGGCTTATGGCCCTAAAGTCGACATATGGTCTCTGGGCATTATGGCCATTGAGATGCTGGAAGGAGAACCTCCATACCTCAAGGAAGATCCCTCAAGGGTAAGACCAGTTTAACACCAGCTTTACTGTAAGAAACATACTTTCCCTAAAGTGTAGTGAGACTTTCCTTGTGTTGTTCATTGGCCAAGAATTTAGAATCAACACTTACAAAATCTAACCTCTGCCCTTGCTTTGTACCTACAAATCATACTGCTTCTTATCTGAGTGATAGAGCTCAAAGTGTTAGCTAAGGTGTGTAGATTTTTATTAGCTGAATGGTTTCTTCTTTGGGGTAGAAGAAAGAATATATACACCTTTTTACATAGTTGAAGTACCCGAGTTAGATGCCTTTGTCTACACAGTTAAGGTACTTTTCTTATACATTGAAGTACCCTGGATATGGAGATGAGGTTATCAGCTTTGAAATTCAGCCTCTGAACCCCAAGGTCCAGAAGAGAGGAAAGCAAGTTTACTCCTCTGAGGAAGCTATGTAACTGATAGTGTTCAAACATAGTAGATTTTGAACAAGTAAATATTCTGTCAGTTGAGGTGAAGAATTTCAAGCATCCCATCTCCTTTTCAATTATCATATGTGGCCTAACATCATTAGTGATTAAGGAAATACAAATCAAAACCACAGGACACCACTTTATAACTAATGTCAGACAAATAATCAGTGCTGGTGGGAATGTGGGAAAATTGGAATTGCTGGTCAGGCACAGTGGTGCACACCTGTAATCCTAGGGACTAGGAAGACTGAGGTAGGAGGATTGCAAGTTAGAGGCCAGCCTGGACAACTTTACAAAACTCTATCTCAAAATAAAAAAGGCTGTGGATGTAGCTTAGAGGTGGAACACTCCTGAGTTCAATTCCTAGTACTACAAAAATCAAAGTGAAAAAACGATTGGAATCCTCATATGTTGCTGGTGGGGATGTAAAATGTAGCACTGCTGTAGAAATAATTGGACAGTTCTTCAGAAAGTTAATATTGAGTTAGCATATGACCTAGCAATTCTGTTACTAGGTTTATATACAAAAGAATTAAAAGCATATGTGCATGGAGTGGGAAATGTAACTCAATGGTAGAGTGTCTAGCACTTAGGAGGCCTTGAGTTTAGTCCACACCACTGCCAACAGAAAAAAGGCTACAAAAGCACATATCCACACAAAACTTGCACAAAGTGTTCATAGCAATATTATTTAGAAGAGCAAAAGTGGAAACAACCGAATTATCTGTCACCTGATGAACACTGGAATATTATTTGGCCACAAAGTGGAAGGAAGTACTGATACATGTGCAACATTGACACTTGAAAGTGTTATACTAAGTCACAAAGGCCAGACA
>PVHX01027311.1:0-19579 GCA_004024805.1 Geosciurus inauris | reverse complement strand
AAAAAAAAAAAAAAAAAAAAAAAAAAAAAAAAAAAAAAAAAAAAGAAAGAAAGAAAAGAAAAGAAAAGAGGAAAGGGTTAATAGGCAAAACACAGACACACATCATTATAAATTTGCTGAAACCAGGTTGGGGATCTAGCTTAGTTGGTAGAACACTTTCCTTGTATTCAAAAGGCCCTGGGTTCAATCCCCAGCAACAACAACAAAAATAAAATTTTCTGAAACCTATAGAGTGCAGTATGATAATAATTGGGGAAGCTATGCATGTATGGGAACAAAGGACATAAGGGGAAATTTCTGTATTTTCCACTTAGTTTTGCTATAAACCTAAAACTGCTCTAGAAATGAAAATCTATTAAAAAATTGAAGTAAATCTGCTTGAGATGCAAAACATTAAACAGAAAAACAAACAAAAGCAAAACAAGTTCTACCACTTTTTAAATAATCTAGTCGCAAGGACCACAAATGGAACAAGAAGGTAAGGTTCAGTGCATCAGTGTCTGTTAAAATTATCATGTTGTATAATAATTTTGGATTTTACTCAAAGAAAACAAATGAGAGAAAATTCACAACTTATGAAGAATCGTACATGCGGACACTGAAGACATTGTTATTACTGAGTCCAACTGAAGAGAGTAGAATGGAAATATTGGTGGTAATAATTCAAAAGATAATTTCTTCACACTTGCTTCCATAAAACTGTTTAAAGTGATGCTTTTATATTTTTTCAGTCAAGGATAATTGGTATTGTTTTAAAACTTTTTTTAACTGAATTGAAAATTACACCAAAAAAAAAAAAAAAAAAAAAAAAAAACAAAGTAGAGGAACCCAATGTTTGGACTTTTATGAAGGTGGTTGAACACTGGTATGTATAAAGGAAAGCAATTCACCATTCCACCTCTTCACATAAGGAAATCCTTTGCATATGTGAGGCTTCCAGTGAATGCCTAAGTGTTTCCATATTTCACTCAAATTTCCAGGGTAGGAAGCTAATTCTTAAACTAAGATACATCCCACCTAGTCCTCTGCTTTCCTAACATAATTCTTACTTGCTGGAGGTGCTAAATTTGGCATTGCATTTTAGGCCAAGTGGAAGACTATTAAAATTTCATATGTATGAAATCTAGGAGTAAGATTTCAAATACTGATAGTCATTAAGGACAAATTTTAAATGGAGAAATATTTTTCTTAGAGTTTATATTAAAACTGCAATGAAAGTTTGAATTATTTGGATACCTTCCTTAGATATGTCTTAACAATTATTGTTTGTCTATCTGGCTTCCCTTTTCCATGATGGATACATCATCAACAAATGATAAATGGGGGAATAACAGTCCCATTGGCATCAATAGACCACTTACTGCTTATCAGCAATAAAAGTTGATGATGAGCAGAGAAACAGTAATATGAAAATGTGGAAAATGAATAAAATTGCAATACAGCATACAAGTACAGAAATATACAATGATATAGTAAATGTTAAAGCATTTTACTATATTTGAAAAGAAATTATTTTATAGGTAGTGTTCATTATTAAATAGTATGATTTCTTTGAACTTACATTAAAAAACTTTCACTTTGTTTTCACTTTGTTTTTATGAATAAAAAACAATGAAAATATATTTCTTCAGAAACATAATCAATAGATATATCACTATCATTTTTACATTTTTGTGCAATGTTGTGGTTGTCCTTTTTTCAGATTTTCCCAATCGTCCCTGCCTGCCCTTTTAGATGGGAGAGGCACAAGTCCAGGATTAGGAATGGAGAGTTAAGAGGGATCTCATTTAATAAATATTTTACCACAGCCATCCTAATGGTCATTGTTACAGTCTCTGTTATATAGAAAACTTTTGAAGAAGACACAATGTTTAATTTCTGTGAAAAGAGAAAACCTAAATCACTTGCAATTATTATTCCAAAAGGAAAAATTACTTGTAAATAACTAAAAGTCAATTAAAGCAGGCTTCTGCTGGGTGATGCAAATCTTTTATAGTTTTGTTTCAATTAACTGCCTCATTAATGATTTATAGGTGTGTATACAGCTGTGAGAACCATAGCATTATCTAATGCACTGAGAGAATAATTACATATGAAAAGAACTATGAAGCTCAAGGGAAAATCTCTGAAATTACTTACTGCCTTAACTTCAACCATATTAAAATGCAAAGCATTTAGAAATAGATAGTGCTGTTTTGTGATGTGTTTGGCTCAAAATGTTGCGAATTCTTTAAAGAAAAATTAGGATTTTATGTCATATAAATGTATTTGCACACATCTCCAATGCACAGCATACAGAAACATCAAGGCTTATCAAGCAAAGTAAGTAATTCATTTATTATTTAGGAAATGAAGCAATAAAATATATCTTCTTTTTCTGAATGTGTTATGCATAAAAATGAAAATTTAAACAGTAAAACACTTTATAAGCCAAAATTATAATCCTGTATTATTATTGTTTTACTAGATTACAGGAAATTTTTAAAATAGGTAAGAGAACATCAGTATCCCACAAGATTACATCTCATCCCATACAACCACTATTAAAACCATTATTTCTTTAACTCTAGTTTTAAGCAGCTCTATTTTGATTTTTTTAAACCAAATCGCATTTATTTTATATTGAATTTTCAAACACAAAGATCAAAACAGGGTAAAATATACAAATACATATGCAAAGCAACACCAATTTATTCAATCTCATGAGAATTTGCTAAATGAACATGACAATGGGAAATACTGGGAAAAGTCGTTAGAAGTCACAAAAGTTTAGCTATATACATAAATGAATAAAAGAAAATATAACTACAGATTTGGTTAAAAGTTGAACAAGTTTGAAAATAAAACAAAAAACAGTATAGCAGAATGGTTGAAGCAAATTAAACTATCATTTAAACATAACTGGGCCATTAAGTTGAATAGTGGATGTTTAGTGAATTAATTTTTTTCAACTGGTTAATAAAATTGACTCTGCAAGAATCACAATTCCAAACTCAGATGTACTTTAAGTTTCATGTGAATCTTATGTAGTGATGCAATCCAAATCAATTTAACACGTTTTTAAAATTACTTTTAGAAAGCAAATTATCTATGTTAGTACATTATAGCTTCCTTGAGTTTCTTTCCATATGATAAAATGTTTGAGTTTATTACAAATTATCCTTTGGTTTTTTTTATTTAATTAAATTGCTCAGGGTTTTTATTAACCATTGCCATATTTTAATATCAGTATTCTAGCTTTCTTTTTCTTTTTTAAAATTTATTTATTCTGCTTAGGTATGCATGATAGCAGAATGCATTTTTATTCATTGTACAAAAATGAAGCACAACTTTTCATTTCTCTGGTTGTACATGATGTAGAGTTGCACCATATGTGCAGTCATACATGAACCAAGGCCAATGATGTCCATCTCATTCCACCATCTTCCCTGCCCCCATGTCCCCTCCTCTCCTCTCCCTCCCCTTTAACCAAAGTTCCTCCATTCTTCCCATGTCCCCTCCCCTATTATGGATCAGCGTCCACTTATCGGAGAGAACATCTGACCTTTGGTTTTTTGGGATTGGCTCACTTCGCTTAGCATGATATTCTCCAACTCCATACATTTACCTGCAATACCATAATTTTATTCTCTTCCAATGCTGAGTAATATTCCATTGTGTATATATACCACAGTTTCTTTATCCATTCATCTATTGAAGGACATCTAGGTTGGTTCCACAGTTTAGTTATTGTGAATTGAGCAGCTCTAAACATTTAAGTGGCTGTGTCACTGTAGTATGTTATTTTTAAGTCCACCAAGGAGTGAGATAGCTGGGTCAAATGGTGGTTCCATCCCAAATTTTCTAAGGAATCTCCATACCGCTTTCCAGATTGGTTGCACCAATTTGCAGTCCTACCAGCAATGTATTAGCGTGCATTTTCCCCCACATCCTTGCCAATACTTATTGTTGCTTGTATTCTTGATAACTGCCATTCTGACTGGAGTGAGATAAAATCTTAGAGTAGTTTTGATTTGCATTCTCTAATTGCTAGAGATGTTGAACTTTTTTATGAGTTTGTTGATCAATTGTATATCTTCTGAGAAGTGTTTGTTCAGCTTGGGTTGTCTGGATTTTTGTTAAGATTTTTGTGTTCTTTATATATCCTGGAAATTAATGTTCTGATATGCATGTGGCAAAAATTTTAAGCAGCTCTATTTTAGCATCAATTTTTCTAATTCCCCATCCATTACTTTTGTGAGCATTTTTTCTTGAATTTTAACTGCCTGTCTTATATGATACATAATCAATTTTCCACAACTCCTTTTGTTACTTGCATTTAAAACAAATACACATAATATCAAACATAGATTCTTAATTCTGACCTTGTGTTCATAGATTATATGTATTCAAAATGTCAGGGTCTCCTATTTATCCCAATGGAAATTCAGTGTTAACTCAAATCTAATTTTCTGGGCACCTGCAAACAAAATGGTAATTGTTGGAAAAAAAAACGTGGGAGGAAATTCAAATACTCATACAGTTTTGGTTGTTAACACATTTCTTAGAAATTTGTATCCTATAGCTTAATCACACAAAAATACAGTTATTAAGTGAAAAAGTCATGCAAATGCAATTAGGACTCCACTATTTTCCTGTTAAAACTTTTATTGTGTCAAGCTTTAGTTGACATTGAAGTAACTTGTAACTCATACACAGCATTTTCTCATTGAAGACAAAGATAAAATGTATATATGTCTACTGAGGAAAATCTAATAATGCATAAAATTTCTGAAGATCGTAAACTTAAATATGACTTTGTATTGTCCAATTAAGATTAAAATTTTGTTGGGTATTGTGGCGTATGCTTTTAATCCCAGCACTTTGGGAGGCTGAGACAGGAGAATCGCAAGTTCAAAGCCAGCCTCAGCAACGGTGAGGCACCAAGCAACTAAGTGAGACTCTGTCTCTAAATAAAACAAAAAATAGGGCTGGGGATGTGGCTCAGTGGTAAAATACCCCTGAGTTCAATCCCTGGTACCAAAAAATAAAAAAAAAAAAGAATAAAGTTTTATTTACACATTCAGCACAGAGCTCAATTAATATGGATTCTGTTTCACAGCAAAACCATGACAATTATTAAAACAAAATGTACATTAAGAAAAAATATGGGTTGAATAAGATAAAATAACTTTTTCATCTCTAATTTATATGATTAGGTGGTAGATCTTTTCCATTTGTTCACACTAATGCCATATTATATCAAAATATCTAAAATGGTATCATGTGAAGAAATTTTTATCACTTTGATATTTGTAATATTGTAGATAAGACCAAAGTGAAATAATAATGAAAATTAAATATAAATGCTATCAAAGGAGACATTATAATTTTTTTGGTCTATGGCCTTAAATACGATTTCTAACATTATTTGCACATATGAAACATGTTCACTGGGAAAAATTTTATCCTTTTCATATAATTTTGTTTGATCAAGATTTCTATTATTCCTCTGAAAGTCAAATTTTCAAGCTTTTATAGTTTATGCAACTTTATAATTTACACCAGATCAAAAGATGCTATTTACAACGAAGTTTTCTTATCAGTTGGATATGAAAAAATAAAGTTGTTTTCTTATTTCCTGATAATTCTATAATTGGACCACATAAAATCAAGTCTTCAGATTTTCAGTTATAATGGAAGGGAAAAGTACTAACAATATATCCTGACTTGAATTCTGTCATTATACAATGAACAATTACTTTTTAAAACTTAAAATGAATAATGAAAAATAGCAAAACTCTTATAAAACAGCAAAAAATCAAGAAAAACCTCGCAAAAGTTAAACATGAGGCATAGAACAATATAAACAGATTATCAGGGAGGAATACAACAAGCTCCACCCAACCAATATTCTTTAGAAACCACAATGGTGAATTCACAAAAGCTTCTGTATTTTAGCTAATGTTACCAAATTTGAAAAAGCAAACTAATTTGATATCATGTTGACTCGGTTCAGAAGAGGTAGTAAATGCTAGAGCGATGTGTGTAAAGGAGAGGAAGTTAACAATGAAACTGAATGTCTCTGACTAAAGTGAAGGATTTTAGGCTAAAGGAAGAGTTGTGTAGTAAATTTTAAGTCAGAAGATGCCTTAAGGGAATAAAATACACCTCACAGCAAAGCAGAATATATCTAAGTAACACATTCTGGGAAAGGAAAGTTGAACTCAGGCTTGTCCTTTCTTCTCTCCATGACTAGAGTTTATAGCAAAAGTGAATATAACATTTGAAAGGAAGCTTAAATATTTCAAAAGGATTGGCAAAGGAGTTCAAATCACCTATACTATGTAAGAACTAAAAAAATGGTCTGGACAGAGCTACAAATCTTCCACAGAATGAACAAGAGAAAAATAATTAACATTGATATTATGCCATCATGTTACAGCAATTAAAGAAAATAAGTGAGATACATTTAATATAAAGAACCAGGAATGAAGTTGTACTAGAAGGAAAACCTAACAGAAGGATCACAACAAAAATCACAAATGTTTGAGCTCTGGAACAACTCAGAGTAAATAAAGAGTTAAACATAAAAAAATAAAAATGTTGACTTGCTATAATAAATCAGGGGTCAAAAACTGTATGCATTTAGTAACTGAATTAGAAAAAACAAGGTGCAAAATATATGGATACAAACAATTTCAAATGTGTGATAACATGGAAGAAAATCTGGAGATAACTGTAGTCAACATATTTGCAAAAATTCAAGTAATTAAAAAATACATATAGAGGGCAAATGAAATATTCAAGGTGAGTAATTGATGTAGCCAAAGTAAATAACTCAATATATTGATTTAGACATATGTAATAAAATAAATTACCATGAAATTAAGAAAGAAGAAAAAAATGGTTCCAGGAAAAACTGCCACAGAATGATAACACTAAGACATAACCCATGATAAGGTGATTTAATTTTAAGAACATTTTTTTAAAATTTTTTATTTGTTCTTTTTAGTTATACATGACAGTGGAATGTATTTTGATATGTCATAGTTATTTACATATATGGAGTATAACTTCCCATTTTTGTGTTTGCACATGATGTGGAGTTACATTGGTTGTATATTTATATATGAACATAGGAAAGTTATATCCAATCCATTCTGTTGTCTTTCCCATTCTTATCGCCACTCCATTCCCCACACTCCACCATCACCAATCTGGTAAACCTCTGCTTCTCCTTCCCCATCCCTAGCCTGCCTATTGTGAGTTAGCATCCATATATCAGAAAGAGCATTAAACCTTTGGTTTTTGTGGATTGGCTTATTTTACTTAACATAATAGTCTCCAGTTCCAATCATTTAACAACAAATGCCATCATTCCATTCTTCTTTATGACTGTGTAATATTCCATTGTGTATATGTACCACATTTTCTTTATCTATTCATCTGTTGAAGGGCACTTAGGTTGCTTCAATAGCTTAGATGTTGGGAATTGAGCTTCCACAAACATTGATGTGGCTGTGTCACTGCAGTTTGCTGACTTTAAGTCTTTTGGGTATATGCCAAGGAGTAGGTAATTTGGTGAAAGGTGATTACATTCCAAGTTTTCTGAGGAATATCCATACTGCTTTCCAGAGTGATTGCACCAATTTATAGTCCCAAGACCAACACATGAGTGTACACTTTATGAGTTTTATAAGTTTTCTAGTGGAGTTTTTTGGGTCTCCCAAATATAGAATCATGTTGTTGGCAAATAGGGATAGTTTGACATCTTCTTTTCCTATTCCTATCTCTTTAATTTTTTTCTTCTATCTAATTGATCTGGCTGGAGTTTCCTGAACTATGTTGACTAGAATTGGTGAAACAGAGCATCCCTGTCTTGTTCCAGTTTTAGAGGGAATGCTTTCATTTTGTCTCCAATTAAAATGATGTTGGCTTTGGGTTTAGCATATGTATCTTTTACAAAGTTGAGGTATGTTCATACTATCCCTAGTTTATCTAGTGTTTTGGACATGAATAAAAGAGCATTTTTCTGCATATATTGAGATAATCAAGTTATTTTGTCTTTAGGTCTATTGATGTGATGAGTGTTATTGATTTCCATATGTTGAACCAACCTTGCATCCCTGTATGAACCCCACATGATCATATGCACTATTGCTTTAATATGTATTTGCAAGCAATGTCAGTATTTTGTTAACAATTTTGCATTTATGTTCATCAGGGATATTGGTCTGAAGTTTTCTTTCCTTTATATGTCTTTGCCTGCTTTTCGTATTTGGGTGATACTATCTTTATAGAATGAATTCAGAAGAACTTTCTCCTTTTCTATTTCATAGAATAATTTGAGAAGGATTAGTGTTAGTTCCTCTTGAAGGTCTAGTAGAACTTGGCTTATAATCCCTGTGGTCCTGGGCTTTTCTTTCCTGGGAGACTTTTGATAGTGTATTCATTTTCATTGCTTGAATTTGTTCAGTTTAAATTTTCAATGTCCTCCTAATTTGATTTGGGTAGTTCATATGTCTCTAGAAATTTTTAGTATCTTCAGGATTTTCTATTTTATTATATTATATATTTTCAAAATGGTTTCTGATTATCATCTTCATTCAGTAGTTTCTCTTGTGATATTTCCTTTGTCACCATGAATTTTAATATTTCGAGTTTCCTCTGTTCATTAGCTGGGCTAAGGGTTTATCAATTTTATTTATTTTATCAAATAACCAGCTTTTTGTTTTGTCAAATATGTGGATTGTTTCTTTTGTAAAATTTTGTTGAGTTCAGCTCTGATTTTAATTATTTCCTGTCTTCTATTGCTTTTTCTGTTGATTTGTTCTTCTTTTCCAAGGGCTTTGAGATGTAATGTTATGTATTTTTTGACTTTCTATTCTTTTAATAAATGAATTCAGTGTAATAAACTTTCTTCTTAGCATGGTTTCATAGTGTCCCAGAGATTTTTATATGTTTTATCACTATTATCATTCACCTCTAAGTATTTTTTTTATTTCATCTCTAATTCCATCTGCTATCCATTGGTAATTCAATAGCATATTATTTAGTCTCCAGGTGTTAGGTTAGCTTATAGTTTGTATTTCATCATTGATTTAAAATTTTTTTCCTATTATGGTGTGATAGAATGCAAGGTGTTATTTCTATTTTTTTTTTTTTTTTTTTTTTTTGTATTTGCTACAACTTGCTTGGTAGCCTAAGATATGGTCTATTTTAGCTGAGTGTGATGATCCACATCTGTAATCTCAATGGCTTGGGAGGCTGAGGCAGGAAGATCACTAGTTCAAAGCCAGTCTCAGCAATTTAGTGAGGCCCTAAGCAACTCAGCGAGACTGTGTCTCTAAATAAAATCCCAAAAATTAAAGAGCTGGGTATATGGATACATGTTTAAGTGCCCCTGAAATCAATCTCTGGTAACAAAGAAAGAAAAGGTATGGTCTATTTTAGGTGAGGATCCATGCTGCTGAGAATATAGTGTATTTAGTCATTTGTGGATGAAACATTCTATGTATTTCTGTTAAATCTAAATTATTAATTGTGATTTTTATTTCCATAGCTTCTTTATTAATTTTTGTTTGTAGGATCTATCCAGTGGTGAGACAGGTGTGTTAAAATCATCCAGTGGTATTGTGTTGTGGTCCATTTGAAGTCTTTCTTTGATATACATAGAATCTTCATTGTTTGGGGCATAAATATATATGATTGTTATGTCTTGTTGAAATATAATTCCCTTCAGCAGTATAAAATGTCCTTCTTTGCCCCTTTGGATTAACTTTGGCTTGAAGTCCACTTTATCTGACATGAGGATAGAAACCCCTGATTGTTATGAAATCCTTTTTTTTTTTTTTTTTTTTTTTTTGGTACTGGGGATTGAACTCAGGGGCACTCAACCACTCAGCCACATCCCCAGCCCTATTTTGTGTTTTATGTAGACAGGGTCTCACTGAGTTGCTTGCTTAGTGCCTTGCTGTTCCTGAGGCTGGCTTTGAACTCATGATTCTCCTGTCTCAGCCTCCCTAAGTGCTGAGATTACAGTCTTGAGCCACCGTGCCTGGCTATGAAATCCATTTGAATGATGCCTTTTTTCCTCATCCTTTCATCTTCAGTCTATGGATGTCTTTGCCTATAAGATGAGAAGGGAGAAACAAGAGAGGTAGGACTTCATGCAAAATCACTAATATCTATTTTTATGTTAACCAGGCAACTAATAACATAACTTTCTATATTTTTGATAGATTATAAATATACATAATAGTGTAATTCATTGTTAACTATTCCTACAATTACATTATATAACAATGTAACATGGTCAGTATTGTTCCCAGGTATTTCCATTTCTCTCCACTCTTCCCTCACCCTGGTCCCTTTCCTCTACTCTACTGGCCTCTGGTGATTTTCATGTGATGCCCTTTCACCTTCTTTTACCCCTTTTTTTGTCTCTGCATTCCACATATTAGAGAAAACATACAACACTTCACCTTCTGTTTGGCTTATTTTTCTTAACATGCTGCCCTCCAGCTCCATCCATTTTCCTGCATAAAACATAACTTCATTCTTCTTTATGGAGAATAAAACTCTGTGTTCAAATACCATGTTTTATATATTCATTCATCCAATGATGGGCATCTAGGATGATACTATAGCATGGCTATTGTGAATTTTCCTGCTATAAACATGGGTATGTATTTATCACCATAGTAGGCTGACTTATAATTATTTAAGTTAAATACTAAAGAGCGATATACCTGGGTCATATGGACATTCCATTAATTCTCTTTTGAGGAATCCTTATACTGATTTCCAGAGTGGTTATACTACTTTATAGTCCCGTCAACAGTGTCAAATATTCTTTCCTCACCACATCTTATCTAGTTATTTATTACTATTTGTACTTTTGATGACTGTCATTCTAACTAGAGTGAGATGAAATCTCAGTATAGCTTTGCTTTCAATTTTCCTAATTGCTCAAGGTGTTGAACATTTTTTCTTGTATTTGTTTGCTACTTGTGTTTCCTCTTTTGAGAAGTGTCTGTTTAGTTCTTCTCCCATTTACTGATTAGAATATTTTGGTTTAGGCTGATAAGTTTTGGAGTTCTTTATATATTCTGGATATTAATTATCCTTCAGAAGACTTAGCTGTCAAATATTTTCTCTCATACTGTAATCCCTCTCTTCATTCTTTAATTTTTTTCTTTTCTGTGAAGAAGCTTATTTATTTGATAAAATATATTAATTATTAGTATTATTCCTGAGTTTCAGTATTCTTGTTGTAGAAGTCATTGCCTGCATCCACATGTTAGAATATTGACCTTACACTTTCTTCTCACTGTCTTAAAGACCTACATCTAATTTCAGGTTCTTGATGCTTTTCATGTTGACTTTTGTGCAGAGTGATAGACAAGGATGCATCCTCACTTTTATACACATAGATAACCAGTTTTCACAGCACCACTTGTTAAAATATTAACTTTTCCCCACCACAATTTTGGAGTCTTTGTCAAGGATCAGATGACTGCATCTGTGTGGGTTTGCCCTTGTGTCTTTTGTTCTGTTCCAGGTGAATATGTGTCCATCTTTTTTTTATGACAGTACTGTGCAGTTTTGTTGCTATAACTCTCTGCAGCACAATTTGAAGTCAGGTATTATGGTGTCTCAAGCATTGCTTTTTCTGGTCAGAATTTCTTGGATTATTCTGGGTCTTTTATTCCTCCATGTGAATTTTAGGTATTTTTTTCCAATTCTGTGAAGAATGCCATTTGCATTTTGATGGATTTTGTATTGAATCTGTATATCACTTCAACAATATAGCCATTTTAACAATATTAACTGTGCCTACCCAGGGACATGGAAATCATTCCATATTCCAGTGTCTTCTTAAATTTCTTTTTCAATGTTCTATAAATTTCCTTGTAGTTATTTCACCTCTTCAGTTAGATTTATTCATAGATACTTTATTTTGTTTAAGATTGATGTGAATGTGATTATTTTTATTATTTTTCTGATTTCTTTGTCAGTGATTTTATTATTGGCATATAGGAAAGCTGTTGATTTTTTTTGTATGCTGATTTTATATGCCAAAAATTTGCTAAATTTATTTATTAGCTATAGAAATCTTCAGGTAGAATGTTTTAGTCTTCTAATATAGGATTATGTAATCTAAAACAGTGATAATTGGACTTCATCCTTTCTTATTTTTTATCTTTTAATTCGTTGTATAAGTGCTTTAGCTAGTATTTAAAGTACTGCATTCAATAAGAGTGTTAAAAGTGGACATCCTTTTCTTATTTTGAGCTTTAAAGCAAATGTTTTCATTTTTGTCCATTTGCTATTATCTTGCCTTTAGGTTTATTATATACAGCCTTTATTATATTGAGATAAGGTCCTTCTGATCCTGGTTTCTAAGGTGTTATCATTAAAGGATGTTGAATATTGCTGAAAGCTTTCTCTGCATTTATTGAGATGACTTTGATTCTACTTATGTTACAAGCTACATTTATTAGTTTCTAAGAACCATCCTTGCATCCCTGGAATAACATCAGCTTGGCCATGATGTACAATCTTCTTAATGTTTTGTTGAATATGTTTTGCTAAATTTTGATGAATAATTTTTGAAAATGTGTTCATCAGGGATATTGGACTATAGATTTCTTGATGTTCCTTCTCTAGTTTTGGTATCAGGATGATACGGATTTCTTTCTTTTCTTTTCTTTTTCTTTTTTTGTAAATGGACACAATACCTTTATTTTATCTATTTGCTTTTATGTGGTGCTGAGGATCGAACTCATTGCCTCACACATCTCATACATGTTAGGCAAGCACTCTACCATTGAATCACAACATCAGCCCAGGTTGGTATTGATTTCATAGAATGAATTTGGAAGTTTACATCCCTATCTATTAAATGAAATAATTTGTGGATCTTTTGCATTTAGTTATTTAAAGGGAGGCCTAGGAAAGCTATCCAATTTTTTGTGTTTACTTTTAAAATTTTTTTGGTTATTATTTTATTTATTTGTATGCAGTGCTGCAAATCAAACCCAGTGTCTCATGCTAGACAAGCAGTCTACCACTGAGCCACAATTCCAGCCCCATTTTGTGTGTTTATTTTATATACTGTTACTTTGATAAATTTATTTATTAGCTATAAGCAGTCTTCTGATGGTATGTTTTGATCTTCTAATATAGGATAATTTAAAGGTCTGGTAGAATTTAGCTTGTAATGCATCTATTTCCAGGATTTTCTTTTTTGGAAGACTTTTTACTGCTGCTTCAATATCATTGCTTTTATTTGGTAAGATTAAGTGTTCTATACCCTTGTTCCAATTTTGGAAGAACATATGTGTCTAGAAACATCTCTATTTCTTCTAGATTTTGCAATGTGTTGAAGTATACATTTTCAAAATAGTCCCTAATGATCTTTTGAATTTCTTCAATATCTGTAGTTATATCTCCTATTCCATCACTATTTTTATTACTTAAAGTCATGTATTTTTTCCATTTGGTTAGTTTGGCTAAGTTTTTATTAAGATTGTTTATCTTTTCAAACAGCCAAGTCCTTATTTTATTGAGCATTTCTCTTCCTTTCTTATATTCTATATTTCTTTGATTTGGACTCTAATATAAATTATCTCCTTCTGACTACTGGCATTGAACTGGGTTTACTCTTACTTTACTAGGGCCTTGATATGCATCATTAGGTTATTTATTTAGAATCTTATGTAGGTACTCAAGGCTATAAATTTTGCTCTTAAAACAGCCTTTATAGTATCCCAAAATTTCTGGAATATGGTATTTAATTCTATGAGTTTAAAAAATTTCTTCCCTGGTTTATTTGATCATCTATTCACTGTTCAATAGGGTATAATTCAATCTCAATATGTTTATATAGTTTCTGTAGAGTTTTTAAAATAATGTTATTTGTATTTTTATACCTTTATTTTATTTGTTTATATTTATGTGGTGCTGAGGATTGAACCCAGTGCCTCACACATGCTAGGCAAGCACTCTACTACTGAGCTACAGCCTCACACATGCTAGGCAAGCACTCTACTACTGAGCTACAGCCCCAGCCCCTCTATAGGTTTTTTTTTTTTTTTTGGTGTGTCTTGTTTTCTAACTTTGCTCCATTATTATATGATAATATGTAAGAATTATATCATTTTTGTATTTGTTAAGTGTCTTCATAGTATAAAATATCTTCCATTGTGGAGAAGATTCTATAAGCAGCTGAGATGAAAGTAAATTCTGCTGTTGGATGAAATATTCTATACATGTCTGTTCAGTCCATTTGGTTTATAATGTTTTTATATATTTGGGGTATAAATATTTGCTGTTGTTATCCTCTAATTGAATTGTTTCTCTTTCTAGTGTGAAGTGATCTTCTTTGTATCTTCTAATTAACTTTTATTTAAACTATGCCTTATCAGCTATGACACTAGCTATGCCTGCTGGTTTTCAGGTTCCATTTGCATGAAATGTAATTTTCCATTCTTTCACTTTCAACCTGTGACTGTCTTTGTAAAGTTGGGCTCTTGCAAACAATATACTGTTGGGTCTTTACTTTTAATCCATTCTGTTAGCTTGTATTATTTAATTGGAGAGTTCAGACCACTCACACTTACTAGAGATAATTATTAATTTCTGCCATTTTGATTTATTCATTATGTTTAATTGGGTACAATCTCTCCTTAGCTACTCTTCAAATGCGATTTGCCCATTTTTGAAAAATCTGTGGTTTGATTTGTGTCTTCTAAGTAGTATTTCCTTAAATATTGTTTCTAGTGCTGGATTAGTGGGCATGAATTCTTTAAATTCCTCCTTATTATGAGCTTTTAAAATTTATCTTTAGATTATGGACTTTAGCTTTTATATGTGTGTGTGTGTGTGTGTGTGTGTGTGTGCATGTAAAATCTTAGTTGATGGATATTAACTTTCCTGGTCTGCAACACATCAATTCTAAGCTTTTCTGGATTTTAGAATTTGTATCGATAATTCAGAAGTGATTCTGATTGGTATGCCTTCCAATGTGACATGGCATATTTCCTCTAGAGGCTTTTAAAATTCTACCCTTTGTAATTTAGGATTTTTTTGTTGTTGTAGTTGTTGTTAGAACAACTCAGCAAAATACAATTCTGGTTTATTGTTGGGCAACATTGTTTCACACATACACCAAAGAGGCAAAAAATAAACAGCAACTTCATAGACAAAAAAAATAAGAAAAGATTTTTATCTTTGGCCTTTTTAACCATCTCATGCAAACTACTTAACAGGAGAGCTAAAGTACATATCCAAAAAAGTTACTGGAATGCTCAGAATAAAACTGTTTTTTTTTATTCTTGTTTTGCTTTTTTTACTAGGTTTATATTTTCCTCCTTTGAGATTATAATGAACATGGTCACAACACAAGCAAAGGCAGAAGTAAGAGAGAGAATGCTCCAAAGTCTAGTTTGGTCATCCAAGATCATTAAAAATAGCTGATCCCTAACATTATGTACAAAACTATAAAATGTAAACAAAAAGATACAAATTTTCCTTTTTCATACTACTTAAAAAAAAGCAGGCCCTCAGAAATTTCAGTTTATTTTTTCCTCCCCAATGAAAATACATGTTGTGGTTTTGATTAGGTAGTGGAGATGAGGTGTCTTCTGTGGGTGATACTGCCCATGGTGGGTGACCAGTTGGGCCACTCTACTTGAAGGTGACCATGTTTAGATTTTGAGATGGGAAGTGGAGGGTGAACAAGTCACATCAGCCTTTTAGGTTTAGCTTTTCCTTTTTTGCTCTCTAGTTATCCTCATCTGTCTTATGCTTCTTGATATCAACATCATCATCCTCATCATCTTCAACTGCCTGTTTGCCTGTAGATGCCTCAGCCTCCCCATCTTCATCTCCATTCTCTTCCTCAACAACACCTTTCACATCCTCCTCTTCCTCACCACCTTCTTCCTCTTCTTTATCTACCTCATTGTCAGCCTCCTGCTTCTCATTAGCATTCCTATTAACAGGGGCATCTCTTCCATTCTCTGCCTCATCTGCAATTTTCTTCTCCTCCTTTAAGTCCTTGGTGGTGATCTCAGAGCTAGTGTCCATGGCCATGTCTGACATGGTGGGGCATGCTGGTGATCTGATAAAGTGGGTTAAAAAAGAAATTGTGTTCAGGGACTCTGATGATAAAGCTGCCAGAGTCCATAATAATGGAGGTGGTTGTGGGGAGCTGGACCCAGGGACAATGCAAAGATGGCTTTTCAGAGTAGCCACAGTCAGCAGGTAGACAGGCAAGGTAGAAATCTACCTTATGGACAATGGAGAGTGACAGTGTCTGTTCTGATTCATGGCCTCAGATGGTGGGTATTTAGACACTAGTGGGAAGGTGACTCAGTCCCAGTCAACAAAGGGAAACAATGTCTACAGTTTACAACCTGAGATACTGAAAATTAGAACCCAAGTGAGACAGCTAAATCTCTTTATTCAGTAATAGGAATGGTAATTGAGATGTGTCAGCCATTGGGAATGTTTTTGCACCAGAAATCATCCACACAGAATAAACAATCACAGGATCTGTGCTCACCAGGCTCTATGCCATCTTCAAAGAATCCTATGTAGGGGAGCAGGTACATAGTGATGCAGGGCAATCAGAGAGACAGCAGAGCCCTGAACCCTGAGATCCTGCACATGATAGAACAACCAACAGACAACATCACACCCTCTGAGCAGTCAGCTTCATCCCTAGACTGACAAATGAGAATAAGCTGGTGTGAGAAACATAGCAACTAGGGAAGGGCCTCCTATGCCCAATAACCTCTGGGGGGGATACAAAACCAATGATGGACATCTTCTAAGGACCCCAAATCCTGATGCTGCCCAAACCAAGACAATATAAATTTTCTTCACCTTGATATGGTACAGTATAAATAGCTGTAATGTCAACTTTGATCATATATACATCATTCTTCATTTTTTATTTGATAGTTATTACCCTAATAGCCAAAAAAAGAGAGAAATTTTGGAGGATTCACAATCCCAGACCTCAAATTACACTACCAAGTTGCAGTAGCAAAAACAGCATGACATTGGCAGGAAAACATATATAAGGACAAATGGGATAGAATAGAAGATACAGAGGGAAATCCACATAGATATTCATCTGATATGCAACAGAGGTGCCAAAAACATATTTTGGAGGAAAAGTGACCTTTTTAATAAGTACTACTAGGAACAATGGATATCTATATGTAAAAGAATGAAATGATCCTTATCTCTCACCCTGCACAAAAGGCAACATAAACTGGATCAAAGACCTAGGAATTAGAACAGAAACTACAACAGCTAGAAGAAAATGGACGCCCAAAACTGCAACATATTGGCACTGGCACCAACTTCATTCATAAGACTCCTAAAGTACAAGAAATAAAACCAAGAATCAATAAGTTGAATGTCATCAAATTTAAAAAAGCTTCTGCACAGCAAAGGAAATGAGAGTATGGAGAGGGAGCCTACAGAATGGTATAAAATCTTTCCCAGATACTACTTTTAAAGGGGATTAATATCCAGAATATATAACTTACTCAAAAATCTTAACACCAAAAACCAAATAATCCAACTAATAAATGGAATAAAAGAACTAAACAGACACTTCTCAAAAGAAGAAATACAAAAGGTGAATAGTATATTTTAAAATGCTCATCATTTCTAGAAGTCAGGGAAATTCAAGTCAAAACTACATTGAGATTTCATCTCTCTCCAGTCAGAATGGCAAGTATCAAGATTATCAATAATAATTTTGGCAAGAATGTGGGGAAAAAGGTATTTTCCTATATTGTTGGTGGGACTGAAAACCAATACAAACACTTCGGAAAGAAGTATGTAGAGTAAAAAAAAGAAGAAAGACGAGGAATAAAACCACCATATGCCTCAGTTATTTTACTCCTTGATACATATCCAAAAGATCTAAAATTAGATTACTGTAGGATGCAGCCATAACAATGTTTATAGCAGCACAATTCATAATAGCCAAGCTGTGGAACCAACCTAGGTGCCTGTAAACAGAAGAATTGATAAAGAAAATGTCACACACACACACACAAACACAAACAAAAACACACAATGAGGGCTGAGGTTGTGGCTCAGTGGCAGAGCGCTCGCCTCGCATGTGTGAGGCACTGAGTTTGATCCTCAGCACCACATAAAAATAAGTAAACCAAATAAAGACACTGTGTCCATGTATAAAAAATATTAAAAAAAAACACACAATGAGTAATACTCAGCAGTAAAAATGAACAAAATTTTAGCAGATGGAACTGGAGACCATCATACTAAGTGAAATAATCCAGATCCATAATGTCAAATGTTAAAGGTTTTAACATTTAACCTGATATGCAAGAGTAAGAACAAAATAAAGAAAAGAAAGAAAAGTGAGGAAATTCCATGAGGAAAAAGAGGAGAGATAAATGGAGCAGAAGTGGATTCATGGGCAGGGAGGAAATACAGGTAGGTAAAGGGAAGAACGATGGAATGGATCTGACCTATATTTCCTATGCACCTATGTGAATATAACACAGTGAGTCTCACCTTTGCATGTATCTAAAAGACACTAATTTAAAAATTTTAACTAAATAAAAGAAAAATCAGTAGAGGGAAGGGTACAGAGGGAGAAAGAAGAGGAGATAAATGAAAAGTACTAGAGACTGAATTAGAGCATCTTATATTCCATGCTTTTACAATTATGTAAAAAATAACCCACATATCATGTGTAACTAAAAATAACTAATTAATATAGAAAAATTATATATATATATTTATATTTATATATACCATGAACCAATCAGTACTGCAAGAATACAAAAATCCACAAAGAAGAAGAAGGAGGAGGAGGAGGAGAAAGGAAGGGGAAGGGGAAAATAAAGGGAAAAATTATTGGAAAACAGTAAAATGATTATCTTTGCTAAGATGGTCAAAATTGCTGACAATGATGAATGTTCGAGACCTATGTTCAGGTTGAATATTCACCACCTATGTCAGGTTGTTTTTCTTTGTTACTTATTAGGGTATATATTCCTTACAGCAAGAATGTGGGAAGTTAAAGCCTTCCACCTTTTCTGTTGCACACATTGATATCATTTGGAGTCACCTGGAACTGAATTTAGTTGAAATATCTCTCAGCTTTCTTTCTTATAAGTATGATGGAATGGAAAATACTGTCAACTGGAGTTTTGTCTGGACAGCCTACAATGATACACTTTAGGAAGAGTTAATGCAGAATTCTAAATGGGAAGCTTCTATAGCTGTGGTTTAGCTCTGATCCTTTGGGACTTTTTGGGTAGTATCTGCTCCAGAGAGATTATATCAACAATCAACTCATCTTTAGTGCCAGGCATATGTCGATCTCTGGCATATGGATCTCAGGGGCCTTATTAGAATTCTACTTATAAAGTAGATTGGTTTATAGATACACATATGTGCACACACATATGTATGTATGTGTGTGTATTATTCTCATTTTTAATTTTTTTGTTTCTTTTCTCAGGTTCTGTCCCTGAGTGTAATCCTACTTGAATGCTAAGTTTCCAAACTTTATTGAGCTGATCAATGGTAT
>PVHX01027310.1:0-19579 GCA_004024805.1 Geosciurus inauris | reverse complement strand
ACCCAGCTATCCCACTCCTTGGCCTATACCCTAAAGACTTAAAAACAGCACACTACAGTAAAGCAGCCACTTCAATGTTTATAGCAGCACAATTCACAATTGCAAAACTGTGGAAGCAACCCAGATATCCTTCAATAGATGAATGGATAAAGAAACTGTGGTACATATACACAATGGAATATTATTCAGCAATAAAAGAAAATAAAATCATGGCATTTGCAGGCAAATGGATGGAACTGGAAAGCATTATGCTAAGTAAAGTAAGCCAATCCCAAAAAACCAAATGCTGAATGGTCTCTCTGATTAGTGGATGCTGATGAATAAGGGAGGTGGGAATGGGAAACATAAGAGAAATACGGAAACACTGGACGCGACATGGAGGAGGCGGGGGGCAGGAAAGGGGAATGGGTATAGTAAAGACGGTTGATAAAAAATATATATAAAAAATATATATATGTTTTCTATTTGCCTCAACAAATGTTTTCAGTGACAAAAAAATATGTTGCTTTAATGCATTTATTAATTAACCTATACTAACTGGAGAAACATGAGTCATATTAAACCTCTCCTATATTCTAATAAAAAAAAAAAAGAAGAAGTAGAATACAGGAAATGATTAGAATTAGAGCTGAAATCAATGAAATTGAAACTCAAGAAATAATCCAAAAAATTGATAAAACAAAAAGCTGGTTCTTTGAAAAAATAAACAAATTGACAAAACCTTAGCAACCCTAACAAAAAGAAGGAGAGAGAAAACCCAAATTACCAAAATTTGTGATGAAAAAGGAAACATCATGACAGACCCTGCTGAAATACAGAGGATAATCAGAAACTATTTTGAAAACTTATATTCCAGTAAAATAGGAAACCCTGAAGACACCGACAAATTCCTAGAGACATATGACCTACCCAAACTGAACAAGGAGGACATACATGACTTAAACAGATCAATTACGTGCAAGGAAATAGAAGAGGCCATCAAGAGCCTTCCAACTAAGAAAAGCCCTGGACCAGATGGATTCTCAGCTGAGTTGTACAAGGCCTACAAAGAAGAACTAACTCCAATACTCTTCAAATTATTCCACGAAATAGAAAGAGAAGGAACCCTTCCAAACTCATTCTATGAGGCTAGTATCACCTTGATTCCAAAACCAGACAGAGACACATCAAAAAAGGAAAATTTCAGACCAATATCCCTGATGAATATAATGCAAAAGTTCTCAATAAAATTTTGGCAAATAGCATACAAAAGCACATTAAAAAAAATAGTACACCATGATCAAGTGGGGTTCATTCCAGGGATGCAAGGTTGGTTCAACATACGGAAATCAATACACATAATCCATCACATCAATAGACTTGAAGATAAGAATCACATGATTCTATTAATTGATGTAGAGAAAGCATTCAACAAAATACAGCACCCTTTCATGTTCAAAACACTAGAGAAACTAGGGATAGCAGGAACATACCACAACATGGTTAAAGCAATATATGCTCAGCCAAAGGCCAACATCATCCTAAATGGAGAAAAATCGGAAGCATTCCCTCTAAAAACGGGAACAAGACAGGGATGCCCTTTCTCACCACTCTTATTCAATATAGTCCTTGAAACTCTAGCCAGAGCAATCAGACAGATGAAGAAAATTAAAGGGATATGAATAGGAAAAGAAGAACTCAAACTATCATTATTTGCAGATGACATGATCCTATACTTAGAGGATCCAAAAAGTTCTACCAGAAAACTTCTAGAACTGATCAATGAATTCAGCAAAGTTGCAGGATATAAAATCAATATACATAAATCAAATGCATTTCTATACAGCAGCAATGAGTCCTCTGAAAGAGAATTCAGAAAAACTACTCCATTCGCAATAGCTTCAAAAAAAATAAAATACTTGGGAATCAATCTAACAAGAGTGGTGAAAGACCTCTACAATGAAAATGATAAGACACTAAAGAAAGAAATTGAAGAAGATCTTAGAAGATGGAAGGACCTCCCATGTTCCTGGACAGGCAGAATCAATATTATTAAAATGGCCATACTATCCAAAGCATTATACAGATTCAATGCAATCCCAATTAAAAATCCCAGAGTCCTTTCTTATAGAAATAGAAAAGGCAATCATGAAATTCATTTGGAAAAATAAGAGACCGAGAATAGCCAAAGCTATCCTGAGCAAGAAGAGTGAAGCAGGAGGCATCACAATACCAGACCTTAAACTTTACTACAAAGCAATAGTAACAAAAACGGCATGGTACTGGCACCAAAATAGACGTGTAGACCAATGGTATAGAATAGAAGACACAGAGAGTAATGCACATAAATACAGCTATCTCATACTAGACAAAGGTGTCAAAAACATTCATTGGAGAAAAGATAGCCTCTTCAACAAATGGTGCTGGGAAAACTGGAAATCAATTTGCAGTAAAATGAAACTTAACCTCTATCTCTCACCATGCACAAAACTCAACTCAAAGTGGGTCAATTACACCAGAGACCCTGCATCTAATTGAGGAGAAAGTAGGCCCAAATCTCCATCACGTTGGATTAGGCCCCGAATTCCTTAACAAGACTCCTATAGCACAAGAAATAAAAGCAAGAATCAATAAATGGGATTGACTTAAACTAAAAAGCTTCTTCTCAGCAAAAGAAACTATCAATGAGGTGAACAGAGAGCCTATGTTCTGGGAGCAAATTTTTGCCACATGCACATCAGATAGAACACTGATCTCCAGGATATATAAAGAGCTCAAAAAACTTAACACCAAAAAAACAAATAATCCAATCAATAAATGGGCTAAGGAGCTGAATATAAATCTCTCAGAAGAAGATATACAATCAATAAATATATATATGAAGAAATGTTCATCATCTCTCGCCATTAGAGAAATGCAAATCAAAACTATGCTCAGATTTCATCTCACCCCAGTCAGAATGGCAGCTATCAAAAATACCAGCAACAATAAGTGCTGGTGAGGATGTGGTGAAAAAGGTACACTCAAACATTGCTGGTGGGACTGCAAATTGGTGCAACCAATCTGGAAAGCAGTTTGGAGATTTCTTTAAAAACTTGGAATAGAACCACCATTTGATCCAGCTATCCCACTCCTTGGCCTATACCCTAAAGATTTAAAAATAGCACACCACAAAAAATCAGTCACCTCAATGTTTATAGAAGCACAATTCACAATTGCAAAACTATGGAAGCAACCCAGATGCCCTTCAATAGATGAATGGATAAAGAAACTGTGGTACATATACACAATGGAATATTATTCAGCAATAAAAGAGAATAAAATGATGGCATTTGCAAGCAAATGGATGGAATTGGAGAACATTATGCTTAGTGAAGTAAGCCAATCCCAAAAACCCAAATGCTGAATGTTCTCTCTGATTAGTGGATGAGGATACATAAGGGGGGTGGGAATGGGAAACATAGGAGAAATGCAGGAACTCTGGATGCGGCAGTGGGGAGGTGGGAGGAAGGAAAGCGAAATGGGTATAGTAATGATGGTTGATTGAGATGGTCATCACTACCCTTGATGCAGGTACAAAAACAGAAATGGTGTGACTCTATCTGGTTTGCAACCAGAGAAATGGAAAAATTGAGCACTGTTTATGTACTATGACTTGAAACACATTTAAATAAAATAATTAAATTTTTTAAAAAATCAATAGAAAACATCACCAACAGACTAGATTACTTGGAAGACAGAACCTTAGACAATGAAGACAGAATATGCAATCTTGAAAATAAAGTTGACCACATAGTGAAGAGGTAATAAATCATGAACCAAACATCCAAGAATTATGGGATAATTTCAATAGACCAAATATGAAATTTATTGGGATAGAGAAAGGCACAGAGTTTCATACTAAGGAAATGTATAACCTTTTCAATGAAATAATATAAGAATATTTCCCAAACATAAAGAATGAATTGGAAAACCAAATCAAAAGGCTTACAGGCCACCATGTGCAAAATTACAACAGATCTACACCAAGGCACATTATAATAAAAATGCCCAGTATACAGAATAAGGATAGAATTTTAAAGGCTGCAATAGAGAGGAACCAGATTACATATATAGGGAAACCAATTTGGATCTCAGCAGATTTTTTAACCCAGAACCTAAAAGCCAGGAGATCAGGGAACAATATATACCAAGCTCTGTAAGAAAATGGATGCCAACCAAGAATCTTACATCCAGCAAAATTAAGCTTCAGGTTTGATGACAAAATAAAAACCTTCCATGATAAACAAAAGCTAAAAGAATTTACAGCAAGAAAGTCTGCACTATGGAAAATTCTTGGCAAAATATGAGGAGGAAATGAAAAACAACAGTGAATATCTACAAAGGGAGGAACTACATGAAAGGAAAGGCTAATCAAAGGAGAAACCAAGTCAAGTTAAAAATCAAAAATAAACCATAATGGCCAGGAATAAAAATCATATTTTAATAATAACCCTGAATGTGAATGGCCTAAACTCATCAATTAAAAGACAGACTGACAGATTGGATTATAAAAAAAAGACCCAACAATATGCTACCATCAAGAGATTCATCTCATAGGAAAAGACATCCAAAAACTGAAGGTGAAAGGATGGGAAAAAAAACAAATATATCACTCACATGGATTGCATAAACAAGCAGGAGTTTACATTTGCATATCAGATGAACTGGACTTCAAACCAAAGTTAGTGAAAAGGGATAAAGAAGGATAGTTCATACTACTCAAGGGAATCATACATCAACAAACATAACAATCATAAATACCTATGTCCCAGATAATGGGGAATCTATGTATAATAAACAAACCCTTCTCAGCTTCAAGAATCAAATAGATCACAACACAATAATACTGGGTGACTTTAACACACCTCTCTCACCACTGGATAGATCTTACAAACAAAAACTAAGCAAAGAAACTATAGAACTCAATAAAACAATCAATAATTAGACTTAACAGAAATATATGTAATATTCCATTTATCAATGAGGAAATAAACTTTTTTCTCAGCAGCACATGGATCCTTCTCCAAAATAGACCAGATGTTATTCCACAAATGAAGTCTTAGCAAATACAAAAAAAAAAAAAAATAGAGATATTACTCTGTACTCTATCTGTCTATAATGGAATGGAATTAGAAATCAATGATAAAATAAAAAATAGAAGCTACTCCAACAGCCAGAGACTAAATAATATGCTATTGAATGACACATGGATAACAGAATACATCTGGGAGGAGATAAAAAAATTCTTAGAGGTAAATGAGAACTCCAATACAGCATATCAAAATCTCTGGGACACTAAGAAGGCAGTGCCAACAGGAAAGTTCATTGTTTTAAGCTCATTCATTAAAATAAGAAAAAGTCAACAAATAAATGACCTGACACTACATCTCAAAGCCCTAGAAAAAGAGGAACAAACCAACTCTAAAAGTAGTACAAGACAGCAAATAATTAAAATCAGAAAAGAAATCAATGAAATTGAAATAAAAGAAACCTTTCAAAAATGACAAAAAAAATTTCTGGTTATTTGAAAAAATAATAAAATTGATAAACCCTTAGCCACCCTAACAAAAAAGGAGAGGAGAGATACAACTCAAATTACTAAAATGCAGGAGGAAAAAGGAAATATCACTATTGAATAGCAGAAGACAATTAGAAACTATTTTGAAAATTTATACTCCAGTAAAATAGAAAACCTCAAAAACACCAACAACTTTCTAGAGGCATATGATCTACCCAAGCTGAACCAGGAAACATACAATTTAAACAGATCAATTTCAAGCAAGGAAATAGAAGACAAGTCCGAAAAAGAAGAAAAGTCCGGGGCCAGACAGATTCTCAACCAAGTTCTACAAGACCTACAAACAAGAATTAATACCAATACTCCTCAAATTATTTTATGAAATAGAAAAGGAGAGAACCCTTCCAAACTCATTCTATGAGACTAGTACCATCCTGATACCAAAACCAGAAAGAGACACATCAATGAAAGAAAATTTTAAACCAATATCTCTGATAAACATAGATATAAAAATTCTCAATAAAATTTTGGCAAATCACATACAAAAACATATTTTAAAAAAGTGGGATTCATTCCAGGGATGCAAGTCTGGTTCAACATATGGAAATCAATAAGCATAATTCGTCACATCAATATACTTAAAGATAAGAATCACATGATTTTATCAATTGATGCAGAAAAAGCATTTGACAGAATACACCACCCTTTCATGTTCAAAACACTAGAAAAACTAAGGATAGTAGAAACATACCTCAACATTATAAAAGCTATCTATGCTAAACCCAAGGCCACCATCATCCTAAATGGAGAAAAATTGGAAGCATTCCCTCTAAAAATGGGAACAAGACAGGGATGCCGTCTTTCATCATTTCTATTCAACAAAGTTCTTGAAACTCTAGCCAGAGTAATTAAATAGACAAAAGAAATTAAAGGGATATGAATAGGAAAGAAGAACTCAAACTATCATTATTTGCTGACAACATGATTCTATACTTAGAACATCCAAAAAATTCCACCAGAAAATTTCTAGAAATAATAAAAGAGTTCAGAGAAATTGCAGGATATAAAATCAATACCCATAAATCAAATGCATTTCTATATTTCAGTGATAAACTCTATGAAAGAGAAATTAGGAAAACTACCTCATTCACAATAGGCCCAAAAAAATAAAATAAAATACTTGGGAATCAATTTAACAAAAGAGGTGAAAGACCTCCACAATGAAAACTACAGCACACTAAAGAAAAAAATTGAAGAAGACCTTAGAAGATGGAAAGCTCTCTCATGCTCCTGGATAGGCAGAATCAATACTGTCAAAATGGCCATACTACCCAAAGTGCTATACTGATTCAATGCCATTCCAGTTAAAATCCCAACATCATTCCTTATAGAAATAAAAAAAGCAATCATGAAATTCATTTGGAAAAATAAGAGACCCAGAACAGCCAAAGCAATCCTTAGTAAGAAGAGTGAAGCAGGAGGCATCACAATACCAGACCTTAAACTATACTACAGAGATATAGTAACAAAAATGGCATGGTATTTTCACCAAAATAGACATGTAGACCAATGGTACAGAATAGAAGACACAGAGACAAACCCACACAAATACAGTTATCTCATACAAAGGCGCCAAAAACATACATTGGAGAAAAGATAGCCTCTTTACCAAGTAGTGCTGGGAAAACTGGAAATCCATATGCAGCAAAATGAAACTAAATCCCTATTTCTCACCATGCACAAAATTCAACTCAAAGTGGATCAAGGACCTGGGAATTAGACCAGAGACCCTATGCCTAATAGAAGAAAAAGTAGACCCAACTCTTCATCATATTGGATTAGGCCCTGACTTCCTTAACAAGACTTATAAAGTGCAAGAAATAAAATCAAGAATCAATAAATGGAATGAATTTAAACTAAAAAACTTCTTCTCAGCCAAAGAAACAATGAGGTGAAGAGAAAGCCTACATTTTGGGAGCAAAATTTTTGCCACATGCACATCAGATAGAGCACTAATCACCAGGGTATATAAAGAACTCAAAAAATTTTATACCAAAAAAACAAACAACCTAATCAATAAATGGACTAAGGAGCTGAACAGACACTTCTCAGAAGAAGTCATACAATCAATTGATAAATATAGGAAAAAATATCCAACATCTCTAGCAATTAGAAAAATGCAAATCAAAACTAATCTAAGATTTCATCTCACACCAGTCAGAATGGCAGTTATGAAGAATACAAAAAATAAGTGTTGGTGAGGATGTGAGGGAAAATGCACATGCGTACATTGCTGGTGGGACTGCAAATTGGTGCAACCAATCTGGAAAGCAGTATGGAGATTCCTTAGAAAACTTGGAATGGAACAACCATTTGACTCAGCTATCCCCCTCCTTGGTCTATACCCCAAGGACTTAAAAACATCATGCTATAGTGATGCAACCACATCAATGTTTATAGCAGCTCAACTCACAATAGCTAAACTGTGGAACCAACCTAGATGCCCTTTGATAGATGACTGGATAAAGAAACTGTGGTATATATACACAATGGAATATTACTCAGCAATAAAAGAGAATAAAATTATGGCATTTGCATGTGAATGGATGGAATTAGAGAGTATCATGCTAAGCAAAGTAAGCCAGTCCCAAAAAACCAAAGGCTGAATGTTTTCTCTGATACATGGATGTTGATCCATAATGGGGTAAGGGGCATGGAATGAGTAGAGAAACTTTGGATTGGTCAAAAGGGAGGGAGGGTAGGGGAAGGCCATGGGGATAAGAAAGATGGTGGAATGAAATGGGCATCATTATCTTAGGTACATGTATGATTGCATGAATGGTGTGATCCTACTTTATGTACAACCAGAGATATAAAAAATTGTGCTCCATTTGTGTAGAATAAGTCAAAATGCATTCCATATAATTGATTCGAAAAAATAAAAGATTCAAAACATATTACCACACAAAAGTCCTGCCAAACCAAAAGAAAGACATTAAGATAGAAAGGAAAAAACTAAAGTCTTACAAAACAATCTGAAAACAAATTACAAGATGATAGCAGCAAGTCCTTATCTCTCAAGATTATCTTCAATATAAATGGGTTAAATTCTCCAATAAGAAGACATAGAGTGGCTGAATAGATGTATAAAAGAAGAAGATCTAACCATATGCTGTTTATAAAACACACACTTTATGAGCAAGGACACACATAGACTGAGAGTGAAGGAATGGAAATGAAAACTGAAAGAGAACAAGAGCAGAATTCTAACATCAGACAAAATAGATTTTAAGTCAAAAACCTTATGAAGAGACAATGAAAATGAGAAAATGATAAAAGGGTTATTTCACCAATAAGACAGGACAATTGTAAATATATGTGCACCCAATTCTGGAGCAACCCAATATATAAAGCAATTGCTAAATGATCTGAAATAGAGCACCAGAGCATAATTAATAGGAGACCTCAAATAGCCCACTTTCAACAAGACAGACCAGATGAGTGAAGCAGATGGTCCAGGACAGACCATCTTGACAGAATATTAGCAAAGAAACACTGGGCTTGAATTTTACTTTAGACTAGATGAACCAGACATGTAAAGAACATTCCACTCAACAGCAGCAAAACACATTCCTCTCAAGTGCCCACGGAACATTTTCCAAGACAGACTACACATTAGGCCATACACACACACACACACACACACACACACACACACAAACTGTAACAACTTTAACAGTATTGAAACAACATCAAGCATCTTTTCAGATTATAATGGCACAAAACTAAAATCAATCACAGGAGAAATCTTTGGAAATACACAAATATATGGAAATCAAACAGCATGCTTCTACAATCAATAGAAGTCAGAATGGAAATTTTGAAAGTAGCTTGAGATAAATGAAAATGGAAATATAACATACCAAAACTTACGGGATGAAACAGAAGAAATCCTAAGGAGGAAAATTTATAGTGATAAAAGTCTATATCAGAAAAGAAGAAAGATCACAAACAAATAATCTAATGTTACATCTTAAGAATCTAGAAAAAGAACAAACTAAGCCTAAAGTTAGCAGAAGGAAGGGGAAAAAAGGTCAGAGAAGAAATAAAATGAAAAGAGACAAGGAAAACAACAGAAAAAAATCAACAAAACTATGAATGTTTTTAAGATCCACAAAATAGACAGACCCTTAGCTAGACTAACTAGGAAAAAAAGAGATACTACTCAAATAAGATCAGAAGTGAAAAAAGAAACATTACAACTGATGCCTTAAAATGCATAATAAATTACTGTAAGCAATTATGTACCAACAAACTGGATAACCTAGAGGAAATGAATACATTCCTAGGCACATATAACCTAGTAAGTCTGAATCATGATACAATAGACTGATGATGTGTAAGGAGACTGAATTAGTATTAGTCTCCCACCAAAGCAAATCCCAGAACTGGATAGTTTCACTGCTAATTTTTTGAAATATTTAAAGAACTAATATTAATTCACTGGAGGCATAACTCCCTGATTTCAAAATATATCGTAAGGTGATTGTCATCCAAACATCATGGTACTGACATAAAACAGATACAATGACTGATTAAATGCTATAGAAAACATTTACTACACATTCACCATGGATTGATTTTGACAAATGTGACAAGAACACATAATGGACAGCCTCATCAACCAATTGTGTTGGAAAACTGGGTACACACCTATGGAAGAATGAAATTAGACTCTTATTTTACACAATATATAAAAATCACCTCCTAATGGGCTAACAACTTATAAGACTTGGAATCATAAAACTATTAGAAGAAAACAGGGGGAAATGTCTACAACATTTCACAAGTGAATATCTAGTTTTCTCAACATTGTTTATTAAAGAGAATGGGTCATCTGGTTGAATATGACCCCGAAGGCACAGGAAACAAAACAAAAATAGACATGGCATCAAACTAAATATCATGTGCATAACAAATGAAACAATTAACAAGGTGAAGAAATATCCAAAGAAGGGGTGAAAATATTTGTAAGCTATACATCTGATAAAAAGTTAATTTCCAAAATACTTATGGGACTCAAAAACTCAATAGCAAGAAAATAAACAACTGAATTCGAAAATGGGCAAAGGACATGAATGAACATTTCTCAAAATAAGATGCAAATGTCCAATAGGTACATGAAAAATGCTCACCATCACTAGTAGGGAAAAAAAAACTACAATGAGATAGCATCTTACAATTGTTTGAATAAAATTTATCAAAAAGATGAAAGAAGGAATGTTCAAGAGGATATGGAAAAAAGGGAATTCTTAAACAGTGGTGGAAATGTGAATTAGTGTAGCCATTATGGAAAATGGCATGGAAGCTCATTAAAATATTAAATTTAGTAATACCACTTACTGGTATATATCCAATGGAACTGAAATCAGTATGTTGAAGGGATGTCTTCACTTTCATGTTCATTAAAGCATTACTCACAAAAACCAAGATATGGTAACAACCTAAGTGTCTATCAATGTATAAATGGACCAAAAAACACCTGGAATAAAACACAGTGAAATATTACAGTCTTAAAAAGGGAAATCCTGTCATTTGGGACAACATGGATGAATCTAGGCGACATCATGCTAAGTAAAACTAGCCAGACAAAGAAAGACAAATGTCACGTGATCTTGCTTACCTATGGATTCTAATAAAGTTGAACTTATAGAAGGAGAGAGGAAAACAATGGTTCCCAAAGGCTGAAGGGGTGAGGAAAGAAAAAACAAATGGAGAGTTATAGATAAAAGGGTGCAAAGTTTCACATTTACAGAAGAAATGGGTTTTGATGTCTATTGCATAGCAGGGTGATTATAGCAAAAACTGATGTATTATATATCTCTAAATAACTAAAAGTAAATTTCAGGCATATTTTCTCTGTGAGGCACATCATGGACTTAGGAACACTTGACAGCACTTTAGTACTGTCCTTGTGGGTTATTTTAAACAGCGAACTCATCAATGAAAAACAGGAAAAAAAACCCAAAAATATGTCATTAAATATATTGCAAAAAGGATACAAGTTTACAGTATCACAGTAGAGTATCACCTTATTCTACCTCAGCTGGAAATGTGCACATCAGGCCACTCAAATTGTTCATCACTCTGCATATGGCCATGAGTGACTTATGAAAATGCCACAATTATTGATTTGGAAGGGATTACAAATAAGTTTTAGCAAGCAGAAGAACATGCAAATATGGAATCCACAAATTATGAGAATAGACTATGGTTGATTGCTTGGTTAGTTGGTTGGTTGTCTGATTCATTGATTAACAGCAGGAGAAAATGCTGAGAGATCCACAGAGAAACAGAAGTTTGCATATTACAGGAGGCTGTGGGAACCACAAGTAAGTCACAAGGTGTAGAAACCCTGTTGGGTACCCTGCTACATGGTGTCACCTGAAAAAACTCTGTTCCTTGCTATCATAAAGTAACCAGACAACATATATCCTCCCAAATGTTATTCTTGATTTGTCCTGAGAGTTTTGATGAGTGATGACTTATTTTAAAAGGCCCTGTTAGAATAGAGCTTGACCTATTTATACCACATGAGCTCATTAGACTGAATTGTCTTACCTAGTTTCACGTGAACAATGTGCAGATAATTGCCCTACAGCTTCATGGGGTTATTATGAGGAGCACTATGTGAGATCAAATATGTGGAACCATTGTCATCTTTTGTCATTTTCTTATCCAGCCTCTCATTCTGTCGACATGAACTCTAAGGCTCATCAGGGGACGTGATTTGCAAAGATAGCCAACAAAGGAAATTTCAAGATGTTGACACCTCCCTAGAGTGAACTCTTAAAACCACCAAAGTTATTTTTCCCCAGAGAAATAGCAGATTCTCCCAGCAATTTGGATGGAGCTGTCCTGTTGTTCTTATGGACAGAAAGTCTGTAGGCAACTCTGACCAAAAAAAAAAAAAAAAAAAAAAAAACTAAAGCAATTTGCTTTCCTTGCCCAAGGAAATAATATCCTTGTTTTCCTGCATGAGCATAAACTGTCCAGACAGTGGGGGGCAGGGAGGCTAGTGGAGTCCATGTCTGCAGGAGTGGAAGAATCCAGACTTTTCTCTCTGCAGCTGCAATTCCCTTGAAGAAGTCAGATCAACTTAGAATTAAAATAAGCAATCTGGATTTGGAAGGTGCCATGAGGATGGTAGAAAGAATCACTATTATAGCATTTCCCTCAGTGATAATTCCTGGGGGATCCAGGCCCAATGTTTTGACTTCTTTTCTCTGGCACCAGAAATCAGCATTCTCTCACGTTACATCCTGAGATTCAGATCCTCTGCAAAACAGTTTATCTCAAATTGCTCTCATCTCTACTCACTCCAGGGAGGACTGCTTGAGACTGAAACAGAGAAGAAGATATTTCAGTTTGAGAGAAGAGAGCAGACCTTTGTTGGGCACCCATTTCTGACACTTCATTTGATAATTACAACTTAATGTCCCCAGTGCTATTATCACCATTTTTTAGGTGAGGCTCAAAACAGGTACCTGTCTAGAGTCACATTACTTAAAAGAAATGGGATTAAGATTCCATGTTTTAAAGCACAGTTTGTTCCCAGAAGTGCTTAGACTTTCTCTGCCTAAAACTTCCCTAGCTAGAGAGATGAATGAATGCACATTCCTGATCATCTAGAGGCTCAGTAGAACCCACCCATGCTACTCAGTTGAAATGGTTCATTTTTCCTCATTCACTGGGCAAACTCTTCATCTTCAATCCAGACATCATTTCTTCCAAGGGTTTGTTTATTGCTGAGCTCCCAGGTCTGGGCTCAGTTTTGCTTCTATGTGCTCCAATTTGGCCCTGCTTTCTGAGAGTGTTCAGCCCGAGGGGTACAGTTTGTTTATTTATCTGTATGCCCCATAAGGTCAGGGATCACATCTGCCTTCTGTATTCCTATGTCTCCAGCACTCAACAAACTGCCCAGTACAGTATAGCTGTTCATTTAATAATTGTTGAGAAAGTATTAATTCTAGCTAAGTCTTCTCATTCTCATGCATGAACTGCCTCTGGGACAGATCTGTAAGCAACAAACCAGACACTGCAAATGTAGCACCAATAACAGAATAATCAGAAAATGAAGAAGCTAACACTTCCATGCTCATCCCACATCACGCCCATTCTACCCTGTGTTGTTTGCACTCCAGGCACACTGATGTTCCTTGAGTTCCTTAAATAGGCTGACCCCTGCACCACAGGACCATTGTACACACTGCTCCCTAAAACACCATCTCCTTTTCTTACTCAAGATTTCAGATCAGTCATTGTTCATGTTCTTATAGCACTATTTGCCTCCTTCATTACTGTTTAGCATGTGATTCGTGTCTGGTTATCTTTCACAAGACTGGCACAAGACCTGTTTGCTTGTTCTTTTATATCCAGCATGGGACATAGTGGCTGGCATATAGTTGAAACCCAATATGTTGTACATGAACAAAGAAGTGATATTGAAATTGAGCCCTGTGCAGGGGAAAGAGTATTCTAGGCAGGACAACCAGAACAGAGCCCTGCAGAAAGAGACATCATGTTGCATTTAAAACAAAATAAAGTACACTGTGACTGAGCAAAAGAGAATGAGGGTGAAAAAGATGTATGGTGAACTACAAAGAGGTAGGCAGAGCCTCATGGTGCAGGATCTTGGAAGAGGTATGTTAAGGGCTTTGACTTGACCCTGGAAAAAATGGGGGAAACCCCAGTGGTCTTAAGCAGGGTGATAGTTCTGTTCTGTACAAGAGTCCTACTGATCCTCCTCACCACATGTGAACTTGTGAAGCTTGTGAATGCACTTGTGAAGCTGGTCTTCTGATCCAGAGGTCAGCATTTTACATGCACAAAAAAAATGTCACCATATTTGACTAAGTCTATTGATCAGCCTTCTGAAATTGTTTTGAGCCTCCATGCTACCTTCCAGTTTGGCATGATTGGCAATTGGAAGCAATAGGAGTTTTTTTTTTTTTTAATCAAGAAATATCAGAATAAACAAAGGCAGAGAAACTCTATGGGTCCTTCCCTCCATGGCGCAAATCCTAGTTCTATGTATTGTTATTGCTGATTGCCAGCATCCTGGACTGTGGATGACTCTCATCTCTTATGAACTACAAATTGGCCTGGCTCACTCCTTCATACATTATAGTTTTAAGTACGTGTTCTTTTATTTTACTTTTTAATTTCTTTTTCTGCTCCTTTAGCCTTCCCTAATTCAAGTTCCATGCAACATCATTTTATGATAAGTCTAATTAAAGAAGGTAGGGAAGAATCATTTCCTTGCTTACTCTAAGTATATAAACTGGATTTTCCCCCCAAAGGAATTTGTTTTTTCCTACTATTGGATATTTTTCAATACATGGATGGTTTGTCTTTTGTTTACATGTATTCCCCAAACTGTCAGAAACCCAGGATTTGGCCATCATTGGGAAGGAATGGAAAACCTCAGTTGTTGACTCTTCGAGTTGTAGCGTCCTTCTGGTCTGAAGCAATTGTGACTAGAACACATGACATGACTGTCCTACTCCCCCAAGAAAGCTCACAACAGGGTGAGTTGCTTTAATAGCTTTTTGTTATATGTTGTATTTTGGGCAATTTTTGCCCATTTGCTTGGTAGTTTGGGCTTTTTGCTTCTGTGTTCATTTGCTTGTGGTGTATGATCACAGGTACAAAAACAATTCCAAAATTACCATTTCTACTTTTATCCATTCTGAATTGTGTGACATGTTTCAAACATTTGGAATTCAATGTTTTAAATTATTTCCCTGAATTTGCAGATCTTAAAATATCAAAGCAAAGAGTTTTTATATTTGTTCCCTATTTAATTCAGATTTGCAAGAAAACCAACACAAAGAGAGGAAGAAGAAAGAAGAGAAAACATAATGAAGGACAAATTATTAGGCCCTTTCTACAGTTCTAATTCCAATCACAAAAAAAAACTATTTTAAAAAAATATAGATTTGCTTTATCCAATTGAGCCTAAGCCAAAATGACAGCTACTCCAAAATATGAATAAAGCAGTGGAAGAGGGCAGTGCTGAGGATAAAGATGATGGCTTCCTGTTGCTAATGCCCAGAAGCTCCCTCCAGGGTCACCCTGATCCATTGAAGTGATTCCACTCAGTTGTAGACATGATTGCCCCTCATTTCTCCACCTTGCCTACCAAGAGATGAACAGAGGCCACTGGCAGAAACTTCTCTTGAAATTCAGAGATACTATGCCAAGCCCCCGATCAGGTATTCAACAATTCAAATTTCAGCACAGAAAGGGGCCAAATCGACACCATCTGCTTAGAACTCCCACCAGCATTTTGTTGTCTTTGCTGTCCTTTCCAAATGCTTACAGAAACAACTGGCTTTATAATCTTATCAATGGTAGATAGGAAGTTCACCATCTATCAGTTTGGAACCAATCCCTTTTTCCTAAAGCTGTGGCCGACTGACCCGCCTTCAGTATTCATGAATTCCAGCAGAGCCCAGCACCTTCTGCCTAGGGGGAACCTGTGACCTCATTTCAGGATCTTAGCAAAACAACAAATATCCAAAAGCAAAAAAAAAAAAAAAAAATTATTTAAAAGAAAACAAATTCTTCCTGAAACATTGTTTGAATTCAAAGAAAGTGCCAGAATGTTTTTAGATTCAAGGTTCATAATGTGGTTCGAGAAAGATACTCAACTGTCCAATGGGAACTTTAAGCTGGTGTTCCCCATGCCAAGTGCTTTAGGGCCCAACTCAACAGCCCTCTCCCTTTAAGGTCACTCAAGGCTCTAGAGAATAGGCCATGAATACCACAGAGAGACCCTTGGGCCAAAGTCCACTCTAAACTGCTCTTTAATAACAACTTCACAAGGAAGCAAAATATCCAGGCCTCTCCTTGACTGCCTGTCTGCTTGCTCCTGGCCTCGAAGCCCTCACCTGGAGGTGGGGACGTTAAAGGGGGACTAGGAATCTGATTCTGTTACCAGTTGATTGATTAAATCCAGGTGCTCTGTTTATTTGGGAGTGCAAAAAAACACACCAAGAGCTTAAAACTTACATTACAGACAGGAAACGGCCCCCATGAGACCCTGATGTCTGTAACCTGAAGACCAAGACAGGCCTTTTCCCAAACTGGAGCTGTTTCTTCCAGGCCAGGACCCAGGCCTACCCCGGACTGTGGAAAGGGTACTCTGCCTGCTCACCCTGGGCTGCTGGAGGCTTGGCTGGCTATAAATTACGTATTTTAACTGTACTTAGTCTGTCCTTCCTCCTTACATTTAAAAGCAGATGTTTAAACTTGATCCCAGCCATGCTATCTCAAAAGAGACAGTCCTTGTAAACCAGCCATTAAAATCTCCCTAAAAATGTATTCTTAATGCAGAGGAAGAACCAGGGTGGTATCTGGACAGCCGAAGAGAAGAGCTGGGGAAGGAAGGGGGGATTTTGAAGGCCGTAACAGCTTCATTAAGTCTAATTACCTTCCAATGCATACTGAGACCCAGGGACTGGAAGGAGATTTGTGGATGGGCTTCCTGAATCCTCTGTATTAAAGTGATCTCAACTCCCTTCCCATGCCCTTGCTCATCATGTGCCTCTCTCCTCACTTTGTCTCCTCCTCACATTAATGCAGAGACTTTTACACAAAAGCAACACTTCTTTTTCTTGTGTGACATATTAGAAGCCTCTTCCCCTTTTGTCTTTTCCTTGGTGGTACAGATGAGAAAGGAAATATATCTTTTTATAGCCTTCCAGTGTCTATAAGACATTAAGCAGACATTGAGTACATTAATGTACTTGCACAGAGAGATCCCTCCAGCTTATACAAACTGGAGTATTAGCAACAAAAATCAAGTATTGCTTGTTAGCTTGTGCAAATCCAGTATGGGCACCAAGAACAGTTCTGTACAGCAAGCAAGCTGTGCAGGGCTAGCTGAAACACTTCTGCATGGCCCTTAGACTCCTCAGGCAGAGGTCAGGGAGACTTCCCAGACTCTTCATTCCCTCTCCAGAACCATGGGTGCCAGGCTCTTCTCTGTACAAAGAGGTTACATGCCTCTGAAGCCTTTGGTTTACTCTTTGGTAGCCTACCAAAAAAAGAAAGACCAGAAGGAAACAAACTAAAATGTCACAGGGATGCATCCACTCCAGAGCCTTTGGTTGTAAGCCTTAACAACCTGATTTGGTTGGAAGTTTTTAACAAAGCAAAAAGAAGAGTTGGTTGGACAGAATTTTTTAAAATGCTGATCCATAAGGCTTTTGGAAGGACAGACACAAATGCAGATTTGGAGAATTGGGGGAGATGGGGCTGTGAACTGACCTATTACATCACCGACAGCAGGTTGACTATCTCCAGCTGATTTGTTCCTGATATAGTCATGAATATTCCGATTCCAATTCCTAGAAGAAAAAAGAAATCATCTGAGTCCATCTAAATGACATACTCACTCCTTTGTCTAGATGGGCAGGGTCAAGTGGCTGCAGGATCACAGAGAGAAGGAGGCAGGTAGGCTCCCCAACAGTCCCTGACTTTCATGGGTGACCGGGCCCCACACAAATGGCAGCTGTGAAAATCCCCTCAAAATTGCCTCACTCCCCTCTCATGCTCCTGACCCTTTCATATTCTCATCCTGGGGAAGGGGTTTAAGAATCAACACTCTTGAGTAGCTGTTTTATAGATTCTCCCAGAGTAAGGTATTCTCACTCTCCATTGTATAGCCACTATTTCACAACTTCAGTTTTAATATCCCATAGCATTCCTGTACTTGCAGCTTCTATACAAGTACATACATACAGTGTGATATTATCTATCACACTGAATCTGTTTAACACTCCTATGGGATTTTCACCCCACTTTATGGATAAGAAAACTGAGGTTCAGGAAGTGATACAAATTGACTGACATCACTTAGCAAGTAGCTGGGAAAGATCAGATCAAAGCCCATGTCCTCACTCCACCCCCTATATTACACCCATCTGGTCTTCAGAGAGGAGGAAAAGTTTGACCTGCTCTATAGTCTGGCCACTCCTGGTAGATCAAAAACAAAAAACCAAAAAACAAAAACCTTTACCTTAAGCATGTAGTAAGTACTGTGGGGGTGCTGGGTGCCAAGGAGAAACAATAAATCCCACCTGAAACCAATCTGCAAGTTCTTCACACACACATTCTAGAAGTTTGACTATTTTAGATATGTTTGGTTTTAGGTAAACTCAGAATCCATATTGACACAATACACTAATGAGATAACACTACCTGTGCTATAATAATATTCACCTAGTTTCTTTTAAACAATGAAGTTCTCTAAGAAAATTCAATATGATTTGACCTACCAAGGTTTAACAGCTGAAAGCATCTCTTTATAAAAGGAGGGATGCCTGGAGGGCCACCTCCCTGCTCCTGTCTTCAACCTCACACTCAGTGCCCCTCAAAGCCATAAGAGACTTTGTGAAAAGAAATTGCTCCCTTGGTCCAAGAGGGCCAATTCACAGCTACCCTTGAGATAATTTTCTCTGTGGAAAACCTGCACAAAGTGGCCCAAAATTCCTTCTGGGTGATTGACGTCAGTTTCATTTCTTCAGGGGAGTAACAATTGCCAAAAAAGATTGAAAGTTTGGCCTATTTTTAAGGAATTTGAACTTTACTTTTCTCTGAGCCAACTACTTGGCCAAGAAAAAAATTTTTTATAGCAAACAGTAGAAAGAAGGGGGGAAAGAGATTTAAAAGATGGAAGGGAGAAAAAACAAGCAGGCATCAGAAAGGGAAGGAAATCCTCCACCTGCCCAGATGTCCATTCTCTGTTCCCACACCTGCAGCCTCTGACTTGTGTGGACCAGAACTCGCTGGTCTCAAAGCTGTCCTTGGGTGCCTCGGCCTAGAACACCACCTGCAGTCCTACCACTTCACTTCCATCAATGCAGACCTCATCTGCTCTCCACGGCTGCCCCTCTAGCCCTACCAAGGAGGCTCAGTAACTCAGCTGTGAAGAGAGGTCTGCTTCCTCTAAGCACATTCTTCAAAGCCATC
>PVHX01027309.1:0-19581 GCA_004024805.1 Geosciurus inauris | reverse complement strand
TTCCTTCTTCTTACTCAAAGCATCAGATTCTTTCTTCCCCAGTTGAAATTTTTTCTCAGATGGATCCCTTCTTCTCCAGTCTAGATGGATCCCCTTCTTCTCTGGTTCAGTTGAAAGCCTTCTCCTTCTTCTGACTCTCTGTCCTTTGGAGGACTTAAAAAGACACAGCAACCCCTCCCAACATGCAGTCCAGCATTATGCAGCTGGCCGTAGGCTGTAAAATCTCTGTAAGGTGGGAACTGGCCAGGTTCCAAAACTCATAGGATCAAAAGCTGAAAGTTTTAAGGCACCAAGTGCTCGTCAGTGTGCCAGATGGCCCCAAACAATAACCTTGAGGGTGCTTCCTCAAAGTTTTTCCAAATTCCTCACTAACGAGCTCTCCCCTCCTAAGTCACACTCAAGGATGGGCCCATATTTAACTATCTATACAAGTGGAAGTTTTCCAGTTGTGAATTCTCTTAATCTTTTTTTTTCTTTTTTGGGGGAGGGTACTGGGGATTGAACTCAGGGGTACTCAACCACTGAGCCACATCCTCAGCTCTATTTTGTGTTTTATGTGGAGACAGGGTCTCACTCCATTACTTAGCACCTCGCTGTTGCTGAGGCTGGCTTTGAACTTGCAATTCTCCTGTCTCAGCCTCTCTAAGTGCTGGAATTACAGGCTTGAGCCACCGCACCTGGCTAATCTTTTTCTTTTTATCATGGAAAATGTTTTATTTGTCTACAAATATGAAGCTTGTTTTTGATGGATATAAAATTCTCAGTTGCCATTCATTTTCTTTCAGAGCTTAATATATGTTGTTCCTGGACGTCCTGGTGTTGATGGTTTAGGCTGAGAAATCAGCTGAAATCCAAATTGATTTTCCTTTATATGTAGTTTGATTTTTTCTCTCACAGCCTTTAAAATTGTATCCATAGTCCTTCTCATTATTATTATTAAATTTGGGTACTATGACAATGTTCTTCCAGGCATCAGTGGACAGTGGGCAGCAGGCAATCTAGTGGTGCTATGGAGCTAACAGTAGGTGAACAATGGGTGGGCATTGGGAGGCAAAAGATGAGTATGTGAGGGGCTGGGATTGTGGCTCAGTGGTAGAGCGCTTGCCTTGCATGCATGAGGCACTGGGTTCGATCCTCAGCACCACATAAAAATAAAAATAAAAAAATAAATTTAAAAAAAAGGATGAGTATGTGAAATGTGGGCAATGGTCAGGCAAGAGGTTGGCAAATGGGCAAATGGCAGATGATAGGTAGTAGTCAGTGCATAATTATACTCAAAAAGTGGGCAATATGCTAGCAGAAGGTGGGCAATTGAGATGAATGAATGGGGGTAAACAGCAGGAGATTGGTGGGCAGTGAAGCCTGCTTCAAAGAGAAATAGTATTTCCCTTGCTTGAATCCCAAGTGATGGAGTGACAGAGAATGCATTCTCCCTCTACTTTACCTTCTTACATTTCCTAAATCTTTTATTTAAATGTAGTTTGTTGAAAAAAAAAAAAGATCACAGATCAGAACCATAATCTACCACTAGATATGTGTTTTTCACTAGTCAAAATTGAGACTCTGGCTGGGCACAGCGGTACACACTTGTAATCCCAGCACTTTGGGAGGCTGAGACAGGCGAATCACAAGTTGAAATCCAGACACAGCAAGGGAAAGGCACTAACCAACTCAGTGAGACCCTGTCTCTACATAAAACACAAAATAGGGCTGGAGATGTGGCTCAGTGGTCAAATGCCCCTGGTTTCAATCTCTGGTACCAACAAACAAACAAACAACAACAACAACAAAAACAAGATTCAGATTCTGGAAGAGAAAGCATTTTCACACTGTCAGGGAGGCCTTTTGGGTGGAAGGATCTTTCAGAATTCTTTTCTTACCTGTTTAGTATTCCCTTACTCCCCACTTCAAAATGAGCCATGTGGTTATATAGTTTCACAGTGAGAGTGGTTCCCCAAATCTGGGAATGATTAACTGGATGTGTTGATTTCCTTATAAACTGTGGAATTCACAGTCTCTTCACCTAATTTGCTTTTGTATTATTCCTTTGGTTCAATCTTGTGCCATGTAATTCAGGTTTTTCCAAGTATTGAAGTGTTTTATAATAGTTTAATAGTTAAGATTTTTATTGAATTGTTGGAAAAGTGAGTTGTGATGTTGTGATCTGAAGAAGTGAAAATCATGTTTATGTAAAGTACTTGTTTTATGGTATGTTTAAATAATAAAAATATAGACACTTTTGGAGATTGCCATTTAAATGTATGGGCTGTTGAAAGTTTTGGTGTACCTCACTGATCTTATATACCTTCTACACACAGAGGTGAAAACTGTCCTATGAGTCTTGTTATCACTTATAATTTTGCTGTGTATGTCCCAAGTATCATTGCTTTGTTTGGTTGTGCTTCTTTTGTATATCAATAGCTTATTGCAACTGTTAGTTTTCCATTAGGATTATGTTGTTGTTTTTATAACTTCTTTGCTTTAATGACTTGTTTCACATGTGCTGCTCTCTGGATTTTATTGTACCAAATTTATTCTTTAGTTTTACTGCTCATAACTAATTATTGGGACTGGGAATTAGTTCAGTTGGCAGAGTGCTTGCCTTGCATGCTCAAGGCCCTGGGTTCAATCCTCAGCACCACAAAGAAAAGTATCATACCGAATGATTGATGTCATTCATCTATGTGAGATCTAGCTTTTCTAACTCTCAATACAATTGTGTGAAATTAAAAACTGTGTCAAAGATTATATGGTTAATATATGCATTTACTTATTTCTATTTCAGGAACCAGTGACATTGAAAGATATGGCCATTGTTTTCTCTGAAGAGGAATGGAAATTCCTGGATCCTGCTCAGCAGACTTTATATAAAACTGTGATGTCAGAGATCTATAGAAACCTGGCTTTTCTGGGTGAGCATGAATTTCATTCAGAATTTGTAATTCACCATTAATATTTAAATTTTTAATTTTGTAGAATATCTCTTGGCAGCTTCTATTTTTTATGAAATAGTTTTAGATTCTTATTTTTAGGATGAATTGTGGACTTTTATTTATGTAGAAAAGAAAATGTTAAATCTTTCTTTTTATTTTTAACCTATTTTATTTATTGTCTTTTGATAGTTTAAAGTAGTTCTCAAAATCTGGAGATTGAAAATTGTTCCAAAGTATTTTAGTGTTTCTTTCAGAAAAAAAAATAATTTGAAAAATAATTGTCTAGAATCTCCCATGATTTCTTTCTTTTTTCCTAATGAGGACACAATTAAGAAACATCAGTAGTTAAAAGAGAATTTAAAAATTAGGCCGGGGATGTAGCTCAGTGGTCAAGTGCTCCTGAGCACAATCCCTGGTACAAAAAAAATAATAAAAGTCATATTCCATTTTCCAATAAACACATTTAGCTTTCTGTAAGTCATCCTCAGTCACCTTTCTGTCCCCAAAGAAATAACATTGGAATTTGAAATGTGACACTAGCCATATATCCAAGTGTGTAGAAGTCAATGAAGAAAAGAATAAAAATAAAAGGTCAAAATGTCAAAGTCACATTTTAAAATGTTATTTGAGAAACTAAAATTCAACTGAAATAATTTTTCCAAACCTAGGTATATTTCTCTTGCAATCAGTAAAGGTTCTACCCTGCACTATGTTTACCATGCTTCCTAATTCTTTTAAGCTTTTTTTTTTTAATTCTCCAGTGATCTCCCTAAATTCAAATTAAGAAATTACTCCCTAATGCCTATGAGAATTTGCATAATCTGACATGTTTATTGATCTTGGGGGCTCCCTAGAAAATCACACATTACTAAATATCTCTAAGTTAAACCATTGTAATATGTTAGTATCATAGAAGAGTTTCTTTAATATAATTTAAATATTTATTTATTCACATTTTTTCTCTTCAGAGTTTTTTAGGAATGCTTATACTGGATTTTCTGTTAAATTTTTTTGCCATGTAATGAATATCACCGATTGACAATGCCTGCTCCTGGTGGTTATATAAGTATAGTTGAAAATTGTGGTTTTAAAAAGTATTTCTTAATAATTCCTTAAATAATAAGAATATAGACACTTTTGGAGATTGCCATTCAAATACATGGGCTGTTGAAAGTTTTGGTGTGTCTCAGTGATCTCCTATACTTTCTACACACAGAAGTGAAAACTCTCCTATGAATGTTTGTATTACTTATAATTTTGCTCTGGATGTCCTAAGTATCATTGCTTTATTTGGTTGTGCTTCTTATGTATATTCAATAACTTATTGCAACTGTTATTTTTTTTTAAACATTTATTTTTTAGTTGTAGGTGGGCAGAATATCTTTATTTTATTTTTATGTGGTGCTGAGGATCGAACCCAGTGCCTCACGCATACCAGGCGAGCACGCTACCACTGCACCATAACCCCAGCCCCTGCAACTGTTATTTTTAACAGTAGACTGGCAGGACACTTGCCTAGCATATGTGGGGCACCAGATTTGATCCTTCAAACTACACAAATGCACATAAATAAGATAAAGGCATGCTGTACATCTATAACTACAAAAAAAAAAAAGAATGATTTCTAAAATAGTACAGTTATTCAGAATTTTGTGGGTCATATTTTCTCTAATTCCTGTGTCTTTTTTAGTTCCACTGTTCAGAGTAGCTTCAGTAGGTTTTGTTCATTAGGTTTTATCACATGTGTGAATGTTATTATTTTTATACCAATAAGTTATAATCTAATAAAAATTTTCATGACTTCTCACTATAAGACAATATTAGGTGAAATTAAAATGCGTATGAACCTATTTTAAATAAAGTGACTTATGCTTTTACTAGTATAAATATTACTCTTGTTTTGTTTATAATTTGTATATAGTGCCTTGATTGTTTAATGTTTATGTGATTGTTTATAATTTATCTAGACTTTCTTATATAGATACATATAAGCATATGTATGTATACTGTAGATTGAACTCAGGCATGCTATAATACTTACCTACATCTCTAGCCCATCTTGACTTTTATTTTAGAACAGATTCTTGCTATATGGCTGAAGACTTATTTGCATTTCCCTGCCTCAGCCTTTCAAGTACCTAGAATTACTAGCATATTCATCATCTGCATATAGATGAATCTGTTCTTTTGTCTAAGTGTAAGATATTAGCATTTTAAAGGTAACAAAGATTTTCACAATTCTGTTTATTTATATATATATTTCAAATTATATTTGTGATCAAAATCATTAACTTAAACTTAATGTAATATATATATTTTGGTACTGGAGATTGAACTCAGGGGCACTCGTCCACTGAGCCACATCCCCAGCCCTATTTTGTGTTTTGTGGAGAAACAAGGTCTCACTGAGTTGCTTAGCACTCGGTGTTGCTGAGGCTGGCTTAGACCTTGTGATTCTCCTGTCTCAGCCTTTCTAAGTGCTAGGATTACAGGGTTGTGCCACTGTGCCGGGCCAATGTCATATATTTTAAATGTGCTGTTCAGTAGTGTTGATATAGTTTGTTTTGTAACATTTCTAGAAATTTTTTATTGCATAAAAGTAAAGTTTAATTCTCTCCAAAACATGTGTTCATTTGTGTCTGACCTTTTCATCACAGTCACCATCTCTTTTTGCCTATATTTTTGGTTACATTAGATATCTCATAAGTAGAAGCCGTCTTTTTGTGAATGACTTATTTTACTTAGCATACCATCCTAAAAGTTGATCATTGTAGATATTACTTCTTTTTAAAGTTTGTAAACATTTCATAGTTTATTCCAAATTACATTTATGCACACATGTGAAAAGACATTTGATTGGCTCCCCACATTTGTCTATATTGTTGAGCATAGATCTGTAAATATATTTTGATTTGACCATACAAATGAGGGCTAATTGGCATACTCTCAGTTTTGTTACATATGGCTTTTTCGTCTAACTTCATGTTAACATAAAACTGCTGAATATTGTAGCTTTTAATATTTTTATGTCAGGAAGACTTTTAAAATTTTTAATGGTTAGTTATTTATGTACCCTGGATTTCCATAGAATTTTTAAAATAACTTATTTTGTTACTACAAAAATAACATTGAGTGTTTGATAGGTATACCATAGCCTTCTTAGATTTCCTTAGGTTGTGTGGGCACTTCTATTTGATGCCAGGGGTGCTTAACGACTGAACCATATTCATAGGCCTTTTTTGTGTTGGGGGGTACCAGGGATTGAACTCAGAGAGTCACTTGACTATTGAGCCACCTTCCAAGCCCTATTTTGTATTTTATGTAGAGACATGGTCTCATTGAGTTGCTTAGCACCACACTTTTACTGAGGCTAGCTTTAAACTTGCAATTTTTTTGTCGCAACCTCTGGAGCTTCTAGGATTACAGGTGTGTGCTATCATGCCTATCTGATAGCCCTTTTTATATTTTATTTTGAGATTGCATCTTGCTAAGTTACTTAGGGCCTTGATAAATTGCTAAATCTGGCTTTGAACTCATATGAGTTTTGGGGTATTACTTCCACTTTTGATTTTCAATTAATTACATTATGTTATAAAGCAATTAAATATTTTAATATCTATTAACATTTGTTTTGTGCTTTTTACCTGGTCTCTTTGGAAAGTATTCCATAAACTATTGAGAAGATTGCCTCTCTAAACCTAACTAATTTTCAATTCTTTTTGAAGCTTTCTAATACCCAAGTGCTATTCCAATGCTATTTTTTCCTTTGCATTAACTAGGTATTGTTAATATTACTTTGTTGCATTCTATGATGTTGAATTCTTTAAGTGTTTGCCTTATATATCTTGGAAATATAATTTAAGTTACACTTGTATTTACTGCTATTGTATTACAGAGATTGGCCCACATTTATCTTTATATAATATTGTACTTTGTCTTTTATTAGCTTTTATATAACTATTATCTTTGCAATATTCAATGTAATATTCCTTTCATTCTTTAACTTTTTGTCTTTTTGTAACCTTAGATCTAAAGATAATCTATAAATTTAAATCTGATATTGTTACATATTTTAGGTTTAATCTTTTTAGTCATGTTAGGTGTTCTGATTAGTGTTTCATAACATTTTATTGGTAGTTAAATTACTGATGAGCAAGAATGTACTACTGTAGCTTTGCATTTTTTGTTGATTTCTTATAGTTTTTATCACTATTAAAAATTGCTTTAATTTGTGGTTCAATTAAATTACTTAGTTTGCTTTGTATTTTTATCTAAACTAATGGGTTACTTTGAAAAATCAGTGTTATAATTTGTTTTGATGTCACAGCTGCTTTTATACCTTATACCCATTAACAGAGACTTATGATAATTTTAATGGTTTACTCTTCCAAATTCTATAGCATAATTAAATGTTTTATGTACCACAATGACAGTAAAATGGAATTTATATTTGTATATATTTTGCATTTTCCACAAAAGCTTTCACATTTTATATGATTTGTGTTTCTGTGCAGGTTAATTTTATTAGAAGTATTTCATTTAGTATTTCTCTTAGACCAGGTCTACAAGTGGGAAAATTTTTGACCATTTACATATTTTGAAAGTCTTTATTTTGGTTAAGGTTCAAAAAATAATATTAGTGGATATAGTGTTGTAGGTTGATATGTTATTTTTCTTTCAGCATACATGATTATATGCTCTAATTCCTTTCTGAGAGTCTTCTGCTAAGAAATAAACTGTTAACTATATAAAAAATCTTTGTAAATGAAGCCTCTCTTCTTATTCTTATCAAAAAGTCTTTTGAAGAGTTTTAAAACTTTGATTGTAAATTCCTTACCTTGAATCTTTTAATTGATTTTATAACATTCAATATTTTTTCTCCTCAGTTTTCTAGTTTATTAGACATTTTTTTGTGATGCTGGGGATTGAACCCAAGGCCTTGTACACGTAAGGCAAGCACTCTACTAATTTAGCTGTATTCCTAGCCCAAGACATTGTTTTTAAAGAATATTTCTAGTATACCATTTTTACTTTTTTGTTGCTATATTTTTCTAAATTTAACTCAATTTTCTCAATTGTTAATTAGTTTATTAAACATCTTTCAAGTGGTTATTTGGTATTGCTTAGATAATTAACAACTCTTAATTTCCTAAATCTCAGTTACTACTGTTAGATTGTATCTTTGCTTCAGTCAATTTCCCCCTTTTTTGTGTGTGCTGTTATTTTCATTGGGATGTTTTTCTTTAAAAGTGTCTAAAATAGATCATTGTAGTCTTTTTGGAAAATGTTTGAAAGTTACTAAATAAACAAAAATATATCAGGTGCAATGATACACAACTGCAAATTTTATATACCTGGGAAACAGAGGCAGTAGAATGGCAAGTTTGAAATGAGCTTATGCATCTTTGTGACATCCTGTCTCCAAATATAAAAAAGTAGAGATATAGAAATGTCTGTGGATGTAGTTCAGTGGTAAAACTTGTCTATGTTCAGTTCAAAGTAACACTCCCCACAAAGAAATAAGAGTAAACTCATTTGCTGTAAAATTTGAGTCATGTGTTGAATCTGAAAAAGTTGAACTGAGAGGCTGAGATTTGATATTTTTGTGGAAAAATTAGTCAGTTTTAGTGTTTCTTCATCTGTAGTGCTGTGAAATCTCAAGATAATTTTGGAAGTTTTCACAACTTTTGTCAGCATATAGTTGTAAATTTTATATATTTATTGATTAATAATGATTTTGGTTTATTCTCCTTTCTGGCTATTTTTCTCATGTTGATAAAGTTTTATATATTTGCAGAGTATATTCACCGTAGTGTAGTAAGTGGAATGATTTGTTATTTAAATTTCTTTCAGGTATCTCTTCTCATCAAAACCAAGAATATTCAGGAGAGCAGGAAATAAAATATTTTTTTCAAAACATGATAAATAGAAGGTATGGAATCTGGGACAATATCTAGTTTTAAATAAGGGATAGAAAATTGTGGTAGAGAAGGAAGTTTAGAAAATTTCTTATGAAACATAGCAAATGCATGCTAATAATTTTATAAAAAAACAGTGTTCAAGTTATGTTATTACATAACTTCTCAGAAGACTGACTACTCAACTTATGTCAGTCACTTCTTGTTTGGTTAACACTTTTAATTACCTTATTGTAATTTTATAATTTTCACTATTTATATATTGTGTAAAACCAGTTATAATACACAGGATTTTCAAATGCAACATGTACCCAACTACCTATATATGAAATACTTACAGACCGTTATGAAGCTGTATCTAAAATATACCTTCAGAAAAATAAACACCCAATCAATTCTCTCAGCTTTAAAAATATGATTAGAAATCTACATTTTAATAAAAAGTCCAGTGTTCAAACACTGATTAATCTGTTATGTTTTAAAACTTTTACTGGTCTGTACATGATTGCACATTAGAAGAAAGTCTGCAAATTATTAATATAAAACTGTAATACTCTAATCTGTCAGTTTTACAGGGTGATATGGAAGTAATTTTCTACAAAATATAGGTGAATTGTTCAATCTTTTAAACACATCTGTAGTATTTCCAGAGACATGGAGAACACTCAGATTAAGAAGAAATGGCAGAGCAGCAGTGAGTCTGACGAGGACATATCATTTGAAAATAATTATTCAGAAATTAAATGTATTTAAGTTGAAAGTTTGGTAAGCATTGATTTCTTAATGCAATAAAAATTGAGAAAAACAGGGCTGGGGTTGTTGCTCAGTGGCAGAGTGCTTGCCTAGCATGTGTGAGGCACTGGGTTCAATTCTCAGCACCACATATAAATAAATGAATAAAATAATGGCCTATTAATGTCTAAAAAATTTTTTTTTAAATTTGAGAAAAACAGAATCAACAGGATCTTTGTAGAACACATCAAACAAGCGTGCAACTTTTCTGTCATGGAAGGCAATGCAAGCAAAGGGAACCATCAAGGATCTCTTGGCACAGGCACCCAAAAAACCCACAGGTCGTATGGCTTGCAAGATTTTATCCCATCCAAAAGCAGGTACGAGGGTTTCCTGAGAACACTGGAAAGGCTTCTGAGAATATTCTGAGCTTGAGTCAAGAGATAGAAAACACCCCTGGCAAAAGGGCAGCAAAGTAGTGGTGGGGCAAATGAAGGAAATTAAGGGCTTAAACTTATAACTGAAAATTTCTGGAGAAAAGTAAAGCAGCCACAATAGTTAGGTATGGCCACCTTTGAAAGAGGTATGCCTTCCCATCAACCTCCCCAGTAGAAAACAGAGTTCTAGTCTGTCTTTGCATTCCATGAATCTGTCTACACTTTCAGAAACCCAGTTTTGTAGACATTTATCCCTGAGACTCTGTGACTCTTGATGATTTGAGTCAAATCATTTCTAATTTTAATTCCCCTGGATGCAGTCTTGCTGAACTTTCAAGGCTATTTATAGCTTGTATGTTAGCAGAATCACTCCATGTCATGAGGTGTCTATCACCAACCAGGATAATTTCCTCCTCAGTTGATGAGCCACCTGACAAGATAAAAGTCTGAAATTATTAGTAAATAAATAAGAGACAGAGTGAGAAATTAAATTCAAAGAGGTGGAGTGCCTCATAACTTCTCTAGTCCAAATAGGAGATGAAAAACAATGACTAGAAAATGGTTCCTGATTTTATTTAAGAAAGAGTATATTAAAGGCAGGTATAAGATTTCAACAAGAGAATTCTTCTGGCAGATAGGTTGATTGGCATCCTGGCAAGTCACAGCCATCATTGAGAGGCTGTGTGGCTATGTGGCTCCAATGGATCATTCCATCTTCAGTGCAGTGCTGAACTTAGAGCTAGGTAGGATATCACATGTACTGGGCAGTCTCAAATCAGCAGGATTGCTGCTGTGAGTTCCCTGGTACCAGACTTTTCTGCCTCAAAGCTTCCATGTAGTTTCTCTTTCACACAGTTCACAGATGCTTTTTATCTGCTCCATTTGACAGTCACTGACTAAACTTCCATAGCAACAGGATCTTCAATGGGACTTCAAATTGGAATCCCAAAAGATTTGTACATTTTGTTGCTTGGGTGGGATGAGATTTGTTCTTATTCATAGCAGGACAGACTTCTCCAGTGTCAGATCCAGAGACTTACAGGATCCCACAAGTGTCACCATTATACTTAATACTGATGCCATGAGATTTTTCAGAAGCCCTAGCCCTAGTCATCTTGGCATCCCAAAGAATGTAATTTCAATACATTCAAACTACTCTATGAATTTTTCCACTGAGCTAGTTACATAGAGGAATTTCTAGCAAGGGCCACAGTAATAGTAATTTTAGATAGAAAATTGAAAAACACACCTTAGACACACCTAGCTCTTTGGCTTCATGGAGGTGGCTGCAGACAGTTAGGGCCACGACCATGGTCCTGTACCTACAGAGGCCCCTGGCAACCCAAAGCAGGTGCTATTGGGTTCAGGGCAAGGTGCCAGTATGGGGATATGGGGCATTAGCTGAGTCAGGAAGAAGATGCTTTACATATGACAGTCATTTTGAAGACCTGTGTGTATATGTGTACACACAAACACACACACACACACACACACACAAATATATATATAAATCTGCAGAGCATTTGGAGAATTATATACTTTCTCTAAAAATAAAAAAATTTCCTATATAGTCTATTCCATATCTCAGTTAGTTAGTGAAATATTTTAAAATGTAGATTTGGGTACACATTCATTTAAACATTTCTGCAGATAAGAAAATATAAAATAACAAAGAAATTTCTGACTGTGACCAGTCTAATTGTTTCTTTACAAAATGGTTGAAATGAACAGTTTCTCCTAGTGTTTATGTGTAGAATTTAAATAAATGTGGAAAGGTTTGTAAGTTCCTAATATTGCTTAACCTAAACGTAGCTATAGATACTTGGGGAGATATCTATATCTATCATAAATCTTTCAAGACCTGTAGACAGGCCTACACTAAGTAATTAGCACTATATTTGTTTTGGTGAGAAATAATATAAATTCTGTGAAACTCATAAAAATTTAATCTTTTTTTAAATTTTAAGAAACATCAGTGTGATAATTAACAAGATTCTTACAAAGATAAAATTGATAAAGTTTTTAATCTATGCTCAAAATTTATCCATCCAAGCTTTCATATTCAAGAAAAGGATTACAAATATCAAGAATGTAAAAGTGCTTTCAATAAAACTTCAAGCATTACAGAACACCAGAGAAATAATACTAGAAGAAAACTCTGCAAGTTTAAAAAATATGTCAAAGCATTTAAAGATCCCTCAAACTTGTATCATAGTAGTAATAAACCCTACATAAGTAAAATATGGCAAAGATTTTACTCAAAATTCATTCCTTACTAAACACCATACTATTTACAGTGGAGGGAAATCATACAAATGTAAGAAATGTGACAAAGTCTTTAAGTGTTTTCTAAACCTTACTAAACACTGCAGTATTCATATTGGAGAGAAGCCATACGAATGTAAAGAATGTGGCAAAGCTTTTAATCAAAGATCAGGCCTTACTGCACATCAGCGAATTCATACTGGAGAAAAGCCATACAAATGTAAAGAATGTGGCAAAGCTTTTAATCGAAGATCACACCTTACTGCACATCAGCAAATTCATCTTGGAGAAAAGCCATACAAATGTAAAGAATGTGGAAAAGCTTTTAATCGAAGATCACACCTTACTGCACATCAGCGAATTCATACTGGAGAAAAGCCATACAAATGTAAAGAATGTGGAAAAGCTTTTAATCGAAGATCAAGCCTTACTGGACACCGAAGAATTCATACTGGAGAGAAACCATACAAATGTAAAGAATGTGGCAGAGCTTATACTGTTAGGCAAGCCCTTGGTGTACATCAGAGAATTCATACTGGAGAAAACCTATACAAATGTAACAAATGTGGCAAAGCTTTTCAAAAAAGAGCACACCTTATTATTCACCAGAGAATTCATACTGGAGAAAAGCCACACAAATGTAAAGAATGTGGCAAAGCTTTTAATCAAAGATCAGGCCTTACTAGACACCAGAGAATTCATACTGGAGAAAAATCCATACAAATGTAGAGAATGTGGCAGCTTTTCAACAAAGATTATACAGTATTATTTACCAGAGAATTTATACTGGAGAAAAGCCATATGAATGCAAAGAATGTGGGAAAGCTTTTACTGTTAGGCAAAACCTTATTGTACACCAGAAAATTCCCACTGGAGAGAAAGCATACAAATGTAAAGAATGTGGCAAAGCTTTTAATTGAAGATCACATCTTACTTAATACCAGAGAATTTATACTGGAAAAAAGCCATAAAAGTGTCAAGAATTTGTTGAAGCTTTTAATTGAAGATAAGACCTTAATTAATTAAAGATATTCATACTGGAGATAAGCCCTACAAGAGTAAAGAACTTGACAAAGTTTTTAGGTGTAACTCAAGTGTTATCAAGGATGAGAGAATTCATATTTGGGAAAATTCTTACAAATCCATAAAATGTAAAAATCACTTATTGTGAGACCACACCTTATCAATCACCAGAAAATTCATACTGGGAACAAGACTTAAAATAGAAAAAAAAATATGGAAAGGTTTTAATCAGAGGTCTACATTTTAAAAACATTAGAGATATTATAATAGTGATTAAACCCTAAAAAAGTAAAGAATCTGACAAGACTTTTAAAGAAAGCTCAGACCTTTCAAATCTATACAGATTTAGAATTCAAGGGATGTCCTATACATACAAAGAATATGTCAAGGCTTTATTCAAATTTTGAAGAAATTATACTCTATCCAATCCTAATGCCTATAATACATACAGAAGTCCCTGTAACATGCTTGCATTACATATTGGGAAAATGTTTATTATTGAGAAAAAAGTTGACATCTGAGATGTACAGCAACATTATTTTGCTCCATATATTTCTGAATATGAGAATTATCAGAATTTCTGTACTTATAGAAAATCTGCCCTTTTAACATTTAAAATGTACTGGACATTATTACTTCAGATGGTAGAAATAAAATAATGCTCAGATATTAGCAGATAACTGAATAATCTGATAATAATGCAGATAACTCAACCCTGAGAAGATATTTGTTTATAAAAATCAAAATAATAAATACACTCAAGTCATGAAAATTTGGTAAAATATAATTTTTCTTTGTGTAATTGTATTTAATCTATAGAACTAATTAATATAAATATTTAGTCAGCATTTTTTCTTCTTGTGGTGGTAGAGATTAAACTATATGCTCTTAAATTCTAAGTAAATGTTCTACCACTGAGTCATATCACCAATATTTTATTTGGCAGTGGATTAGTTTTGTTACTATATAAGCATGAATGTTTCTCAATGTGTTAACATGTATTGAATTGCATGCTTTTTAAGTTATAGGTAACAGATAACAAAGATTTTTGGTGAACAGTAAGGCTTTGGTCTTAATCATTTTGTGCAGTAAAATTAAACTTCAAATTACTCGGAGCCTATTATTTCCACAAATTACATTTTAATAATTTCTCCTCTTTATACTTACTGTAAAATAAAGACTCATGTAGTAAAAATAAGGGCAACAATAAAGCCAGATTTCTAAATCTTCAATTACTACTGGAAATTTTTCTTATAATAATTTATGGTTGTTTTGTTGACATGAGAAATATTGTTTTTCATTGAAATTGATTTGAATATACAAATCTTCCAATCAATGGTAAATTTTAGAAATAACTATGATGAGAATAGTAATAGTAATTGTGCTCTGTGTGATGTATTTTTGTTTGTGTGTTTGTCTGAATGGATGTCATTGCTTATGCTTGTTTTTAGAAAAAAAAGGAGATTTATTTAATAAAAAAAAGAATTTCAAGATTTTTGATGAATTACTACTACACCATAAACTTTAAATAAGTCTCTTAGAGGTACAGTGAACTATCTTCTCCAAAGATACATGGCTTCTGATTTAAAATCTTGCCATTCAAGTTTTTGTTTTCTACTTACTTCTTACTCATAGAACACCTAACATATAAACTCATTTGACATTTAGAATACATTGTTTTATTTTCAGGAAATTTAATCTTTTTTTTTTTTTTTTGGGTGAGGTAGAAGTCCAAATATCTATGAATATCTCTGTGTTACAAACATACATTTATTTTTCTTCACATGGTTCTTAAATAATGAGCATAAATATAAGGGGTTTTTTTTTAGATTCCAAATTCTGATTTATTTATTTAATTCTGCTTATGGAGGTGGTTACTCTACCATTGACCTACATCTACAACCTCTTTTTAAAAAATGAGAGAAGGTCTCATTAAATTTCTAGACTGGTAACCAATTTTTGCTTTTCCAGCTTTAATCTCTTAGGATGTTGTTTACACTTAAGCACTATCATAACTTCCATCTTATTAGTCTTCCATATGTTTTCAGACAAGATCTGGCTATATTACTCAGGATGGTCTCAACCTTACATTTCTCCTGCTCCAGCTTTGCAAGTAGCTGGGACTAAAATCATTTAACACCATGTTCATCTATTTTTGGTTATTTGAAGAACCCTCACACATAATTGTGTTTTGGGATTTCCCTTTTTTCTTTACATATTCTGAATATTAATCTTCCATCATAAAACCTGAAAAATATTTCTCTAATATTTTAATTTGTCATTTGATTTTGTTTGTTGTAATTGCATATCCTTTTTGTGTGGGAGGAGATTATATCTCCTTATTTACATTAGGGGTTTTTTTTAGGGACTTATTTACATTATATCTCAGACATTTACAATGTCTTGAAGCATTTCTCCTATTTTTATTGTGCAATTTGGAAAATTCTGGTTAGACAAATAATGTAAACAGAAGATTCTCAAAGAAGTTCCAATGGCCAAAAACTGTAAGAAAATTTCAACACCTTTAGCCAACAGGGAAATGCAAATCAAAATTCTCTTGAGATTTTATGTTACTCTAGTCAGAATGACCATCATCTAGAATAAAAATAACAAGTGGTGGCAAGTATGTGGGAAAAAGAAAATCTTTATATAATGTTGGTGGAGATAAATTAGTTAAGCCAAAATGAAAATCATTAAGGAAATTTTCTTAGAAAACTATAAACTAAAACTATTATATGATACAGCTAATATATGATATCACTCCTCACTGTCTATTCAAACAAGTAAAAGACACCATACACTACAAATACATTCCCATGTTTACAGCAGCACAATTTACTCTAGGTCAGTTAAGAAATCTTGCCCGGTGTCCATTAACAGATAAATGGACAAATAAAATGTGGTATATACACAGAATGGAAAATTATTCAGCCATAAAGAAGAGAAAGGCCAGCAGTTTTCAGAAAAATAGATGAAATTTAAGAGCAGTATGTAAATTCACATAAGCCAGACACAGAACACTAAGGCACATTTTATATCATAAGGGGAAAAAATAGAGAAAAAGAGAACAAAAAGGGCATCTTTTGAAAATAGAAGATAAAACATTAAGATAAAGAAAAAAATTGCCAGGGGGTCAAACAGTTCCTGAAGAGTAAAATTAATTTAAATGTAATGTGCTTCTAAGAATATGATACAATAAAAACTACTACTTTGTATAATTAGTAGGCAATGGAACAATGGTTAAGAATTCTACTTGCTGCTATTGCTTTTGCCTCAATTGTGATTTCTATGTCAAGGAGATAATGCAAAGTTGAAAAGCATAAAAACTTGAAAAATTGAATAAAAAACCAAGGCCCTGGACTTTCCCAAGGCCAGAAAATGTCATTTTTATTTATTTTTCCTGCCCTGTTCCATAAAGAGTTACCAGAAATTGAACTCAGGGGTGCTCAACCACTGAGCCACATCCCCACCCCTATTTTGTGTTTTATGTAGAGACAGGGTCTCACTGAGTTGCTTAGTGCCTCTCCCTTACTGAGGCTGGCTTTGAACTCGTGATTCTCCTGTCTCAGCCTCCCTAAGTGCTGGGATTACAGGCTTGTGCCACTGCGCCCAGCTGTACAAGTCTTTATCAAAGTCCTCAATTCCCAAACAGTCTGAGAGTTAATTTATCCTTCCTTCCTTTCTTTCTTCCTTCCCTCCCTCCCTCACTTCCTTCCTTCCTTCCTCCCTTCCTTCCTTCTTTCCTTTGTTTTCAGAGAGATGATTTATTTAGGAAAACAGATTCACATTCAAGGATGCAGGCATGTTAACTAGCAGATTGGTGGACAGTCCTCTTAGTAAACTTCAATACTGGAGCTACCTGCAAGGGAACAGAGAAGGCCCGAGAGCCAAAAGGTCCATTTCACACCAAATGATGTATAATTTAAGTGTGCAAAACCAAAAAGTGACTTTATCAGTAAAACTCATGAGCACAAAAGGACAAAAAAAACAAGGCAGCCACAGACATCCTAGCTGAAGTTGCTCTGGCAGTGCTGAGCAGTCTGCTCAGGTGTGTTCTGATTTAGCACTATGGTTTCTGGCAGAGCCTTGTCTGGTCACTGCTCCAAGCTCTGGGGAAAAGAAACCAGAAACCCCCTGGCACATGTCTCAAGAAGCCTCAAACACCAGGGGTATAAAGTGGATCCAGAGTCAGTGCCACCACACTGATAGGCACTTCTAGGAGAAGGCTATGTGCTTCTGAAATGGAATCCTGTTATCACCAGATGGGGTCTGAGGAGGTCCCAGGAGGGAGAAAGGGTCTTCAACTCAGCCCTAGCAGGTTCTTGACTTGCTGCAGAAAGAAATTGTAGGGCCTGTCAATAGAGACACAGGCAAAGATTTATTCAGAAAGGCAAGCCACAGAGCAGAGCCGGTGCCTGAGGTGAAGTGTACTTTTGGGTTCCCAAACTCATCTTTGAAAGCAAACCTTGTAGATGGTGAACATGAGGAGCAGGAGTGGTGGCATCAGCCTGGCTAGCTCAATTCCTTGGGTCATGTGGTGCAAGGTAGGTTGTGGACATCTGGTTCCCCCTCAGGACCTTCAGGTTGACATTATGTAGTTGAATGCAGCACCTGGACTGAACTCACATCTTGGGTCTTGAACAATCTCTCTCCAGGCTTCCTTTAATCAGTCTAAAAATACTTTCTGTAAATGAACAGAATTTGTAGGTACTAGCCACCTGGACTTACAGGACTCCAAGACTTATAGGACCTTTAAAGAATCCAGGCCTGGAGGAAAACAGGCCTGGGGGTGAAGTGAGGGCAATCTTTTAGGTATAGAGCTACAGACCCTCTTTCCTTTCCTATTCATCTCCTTTCTCCAGGTTTTTATTTCTTCTATGCCACCTCACTGTGAGGCCACTCTGTGTCACAGTTCACTGGCACAGCTGTTAGGACCCTGGCCTGTTAGCACACTGCAGGGGACATCTGTCTCTTCTCTTCAGAGTCCCAGGAATATCAAGTGAATACATTTTCAGCAAGACTATTGCCTCCAGGCATCAATTCCCCTGAACTCTGCCAGCCTGGCATGCAATGTTATAGGACACATAACTTGGTGCAGGAGACCAAGGTGAGCTTTCACATATGCAACCCCCATGCTGCAACAAGCAAGTCATGTTTTCCTGAGTCGCAGGTTCATGTGAGCCAACAACTCTTCATGGAGCTGTGGTATGGAATCAATTTTCCACCTTTTTGCAGATGACCACAGAGTTCCTGCAACCCACCAGGTTGCTCTGCCTCTCTCCTCTCTGCCTGCAAATGGTGCTGCAGTCACAAACAAACACCCAATGGCCCTTTCAAAAAATGTGCAAGAAGATCTCCTCATAAATATGAATGAGAGGCCCAAAATGGGCTCAAGGAGAGATCCAAAAGCAAGGAACTGAGAGGAGGAGGGCCCCTGTGCCCTGCTGGGAAGAATTGACCAGGGTCATACTTTGGGACCACAGAAATAAAATTCATCTCTCCATCTTATCAGAAGTGGTGATGGAATAAACACTGGCTCTAAGGGACAGAAAGTCAGGAGACTAGACTGACTTTGTAGCTATAGGAAACCTCTTTGCCTGTTTCTCATCCTGGGGCAACAGCCATGGGCAAAGCCCTGGGAGCTGTATCCAGTGACTTCAGCATGGCCAAATCCTTTCCTGTGCCCAGGCCAGAGGCCTGAATCTGTAGTCCCTACTGGCTGGATTTTGTGGCCTGCTTGCATCAGAAAGGAGAGAAAAACAACATGAAAGAGAAAAACAAATTGAATCACAGCTTGGTCTTCCTGGGAAGACAGAAAATCTGTCCCCCAATCTTAGAGAAGGGTTCATTTTTGTGGAGGCTGTTGTGCAATGGAAGCAGGGCCTAGGCTGGGGTTGCAGTCCTCTGGGTTCTATTGCTTCTTCCTGGCCTCAGGGCCAAGGCTTTGGGGACAGCTATGGCTCTCATCCTTAGCATGAGAGCATTGCCTTGGGGGAAGCCCTGGTGGAGACAATAAGGAATAGGTCAGTAGGAGAGTGGTTAGGGCTAGGAAAGAGCAATTTGACACTTCTTATATTTTAAGGTAGCCTATTATAAGAGGAGGCTGGACAAAATGTGATCAAGGCAGAGTCCTTGTCAGTTATGACCTGAGGGAACAGGAGTCAATGGGCAAGGCCCCCAGGTGCTCAGGCTTCCCTCTGATCTGTCAGGGTCAAAAGCAGGAGTGCTCTAGGGGAGAAGGAACCAGGCACAGACGTGTCCTCCTCAGCCACC
>PVHX01027308.1:0-19581 GCA_004024805.1 Geosciurus inauris | reverse complement strand
ACAGCATACTACAGTAACACAGCCACTTCAATGTTTATAACAGCACAATTCACAATTGCAAAATTGTGGAAGCAACCAAGATGCCCTCAATAGATGAATAGATAAAGAAACTGTGGTACATATACACAATGGAATATTATTCAGCAATAAAAGAGAATAAAATTATGGCATTTGCAGGTAAATGGATGGAATTAGAGAATATTATGCTAAGTGAAGTAAGCCAATCCCCCAAAACCAAATGCCAAATGTTCTCTCTGATTAGTGGATGTTGATACATGAGGGGGCTGGGAATGGGGAACATAGGAGAAATGGAGGAACTCTGGATGCAGCAGGGGGGAGGAGGGGGGAGGGAAAAGGAAAAGGATGTAGTAAAGATGGTTGAATAAAAAAAATAAACTAATCTGTGTAATAGGGAATTTCTTTAAAAAACAAATTTGTATAATACAGTTTAATACAATCTCAATATTTATAACTATGTAAAAAATTATATCTTTATTTTTTAAAAAATAAATAAATCATTAAAGATCTATGAACTAAAAAAAAGAATATCAGTACCTTTGTTGAACATCAATAATGAATTTGCTGAGAATGAAATTATGAAAATAACCTAATTCACAATAGCCATAAAAAATAAAAATATGTAGTATAAATTAAACTAAGGGAATAAAAGGACTCTACAATGAAAATTATAAAAGTCTGAAGAAAAAAATTGAAGTAGATAATAAAATAAAGACCTCCCATGTTCATGAATTGTATGAATTAATGCTATTAAAATATTCATACCACACAAGGGATCTTCAGATTTAATGTAATCCCATAAAAATACCATGATATTTTTCACTAAACTAGAAAAGAAAAAAATCTCATGGAATCAGAAAAGATCTCTAATAGGTAAAGATATCTTGAGCAAAAAAGACAAAGCTGAAGGCATCAAACCTGATTATATAATATATTACAGAACCATTTTACCCAATCAGCATGGTACTGGCAAAAAAAAAAAAGACATATAGGCCAATGGAACCCAAAATGCAACTTAGAAATAGGCCCATGCCAAATGATCCTCAACCAAGGTGCTTAAAGCACACACTGGGAATGGATAGTTTCTTCAACTAATGGTGCTAGAAAAACTGGATATCCATATACAGATCATGGAAACTTGACTCCTGTCATTTAGGACACAAATCAACTCAAAATACATCAATGACCTTAATTTAAAACCTGAAACTTTGAAACTACTAGAGGAAGAGATATAGGAGACACATCAAGATATTGGTATAGGCAATGCTTTGAGGGCTAGGGCCCCCAAATCACAGGAAACAAAAGTAGAAATTGACAAATGGGATTACATCAAACCAGAAAGCTTTTGCACAGTCACTGTGAAGAGACAATCTACCATTAGAATGGAAGAAAATATTTCTGTGTTATTAATTTGATACAGGTTAATATGCAGAATATTTAAAGAATGCAAATATTTTAAAAATATACACTTAATCTAAGTATAAATTTCATCTATGACCTAAAAATACTCTTCTCAAAAGAAGATATACATACACATGTCCAAAAAAAATATGAAAAAATGCTAAGTATCATTAACTATCAGGGAAATGCCAAAGAAAATTACATTGAGATATCACTTCACCACAGAGATGATGGCTATTTTGAAATAAAAAAGTAATGAAAAATTAAATAAAAAATTAGTAAATGCTAGCCAGGATGTGGAGAAAAATGAACTCCTGTACCCTACCAGTGGGAGTATAAATTAATGTAGCCACTATGGAAATCAGTATGGAGATTCCTCAAATAACTACAAGTAGAACCACCATATAATCCAATTATCCTTATCCTGGGTATATATAAAAAAAATGAAGCCAGCTTACAAAAAGATATACTTGCATGTCCATTCATATTGTGGCCCTTTTCTCAATACCTAAATTATAGCACCAGCTTAAATTTTAATTTTAACTTGAACAATTTGTTTATTATTCATCCCTGCAGGGCTTTCTTTGGGTCAATCTTGAAGACTTTGGGCTTCTTCAATATAGTTGTCTATTTCTTCTCCGCATTTGGAAACTTGTAGTAGTATTTCTTTAAAAAGGTCTCTGCCCCTTTCTCTCTTTATTCTTTGATTCTCCCATATGGATAACATTTCTACACTTGATAGTACCCTATAACAATGTAGACCTTTCTCATTCTTTCTCATACTTTTCTTTTTATTATATTTGCTGAAAAATTTTAAATGAACTTTCAAGTATGCTGCTGCTTTCTACTGCCAGATAAGTCTGCTCTTGAATTTTCTAGAGATTTTCAGTTCATTTATTATGTTTTCATCTCCAAATTTTGTTGTATTCTTTTTTTTCTACCATTTTAATGTTCTAATTTTCATCATCCATCATTTTCATGAGTTCATTGAGCATCTTTATGATGATTATTTTAAATTATTTTTTAAAAAACTCAGTAACCCATATAGCATCATTTATTTAGGATTGGTTTACAGAGATTTGTTTAATTCATTGGGCCATGGCTCCTTATTTATCTGTATGTCTTTGAATTTTGTGTTAGGACCTTGAAAATTGCAAAAAAAAATAGTCATCTCTCTTTGTTTTATGGATTGGCTTTTGTACAGGAATTTCCTCATCAATTAACCTATCAAGAGCTTCTGAAAGTCTTTGCAACTGTTTTGGGTGATGTGTACTGCAACCTGCACTGCTGAACCCAGGGAATCAGTGAGGGGTGATGGGGAATTAAGAAAAACACATACACATACACACGTACACACACACACACACACAGATATTGAGAGAAAGCTGGGATCAAGTGGAATACTGCACTCTGATGGAGAAACAGTGACTGAAGACCTGGCCCAGCAAGTTTATTTATATAGGGTCTCATAATCTAGAAGTTAAGGACTATAGAAGCATTGTTCTTTGTGCAATAGAAAGTTACATCCTTGTAGTTATCTCACTGTTGCAATGCTTGGGGTTTCCTGTGGCACCCAGGAGGCCCATTGTTCAGTCTTTACTGAATGGTCAGGCTTGAAGGTTGCAGTGCTGGAGAAACATTGTAGTTATCTTGCTATGCTCAGAATCCTCTATCCCTGGGAGACAGTGCCTGAAATCAAGTCAAGAACTGAATGGCTCTGTGACTAGCACAGAATCTCTTTTTGAACAGGGCATCACCATGTAACTGGACCATCTCAATCAGTGCCATTGCACTGAGAATATTCCCATGAGATACATTGCTTCTGCCATAGAACAGTTTCAAAATCCCTATTTAGTCACCACTCCCAACAGACATACATACATGGTGTCTGTACATGCAATTTCTCAATTATAAAAGATTACTGGTTGCTTTTATTGTAGATCATAATTTCTTATTCCATTTGGGATCTATCTGAGGTATTGTAAATTATCCATTTTATATCAGCAAGCTGACCAATTTCCTTTTTTTATTAGGTGCCAAGCATGCACAGTGTGTTGGCTCCCCATCCACGACCTGAGTCAAGGAAGAGAGATGACAGTCTCTCAGACCGTCCTCCAAAAATGTGATGTACGGGACACAAAATCCACTCCTCTCCTCTTTTTCTGAGGAAGAATTCTTAAGTTGTACACCATTTCCCTATTGTATTATATAATTCTTGTCCAAAAAACCATTCTCCTCTGTTCTGAGCAGATCCCCCACACATCCAAATTCTGTCAGTACTGTCAGTGATCTTAATGAGGCAAGACATAAATTACACACTCTGGTAGACTTCCAAATACCCAGAATCTTTGAGGCATGTTTTCTCTTTGCTTTCACCTCATGGAAAAGTTGCTGAGATGGACATTGTATCTTGGCACTCAGTTATGACACCTTAGAGGAGTGGAACATACAGGTAAAGTTAAACTATTAGAATTTCAATATGATGATTCTTGACTTTGTGCTTACCTCTGATATTGCACCTTCTCCTCTGCATTCTGGTAGTCTTTAACTTATTTAAGTCATTGTTTCTGTGGAGGAAGGGTCTGGTATTTTATGTTCCACCATACCCCTGCTATCATTATTATTAAATTTTTTAATGCAAAATGCATTTTTAGTACATCTTCATTCATTAGTAATGAGACGTTAGATGCATTTTGCCTATACTTTGTTGTTTCTGTTTCCCTCAGAAATTATGGTATAAAAATGAATAAACTGGTTTGTGGGGGTACTTTCATCGGTGCTTACATAGCCCTATGAAACTCCAATGAGTTCCACAAACACACACATGCACACATGCAAGCAAACATACATATATATTCATATATAAACACAATCAAAAATTGAAATTTAGCAAACAAAATCAACTTAGAATTCTTTTATTTTATGTTCAATATTTTAATCTCTTTCTTAATGCCTAACTGAACACAGCTCCTTAATTGAAGGAAATAAAATGACACTTAAAAATCTGTAGCAAAAAATCACTAAATATAAATGAATATGTGTAGTTCAGTCACTATCATCAAACATATGCTTGCTTCAAAAATGTGTTAAAATAAATGTTATAAGATATTGAAATAAAGATGATAAACACTATATTTTGTATGGACCCTGCATGATTAAAATACCATTTTATATTTTACACCAGCAGTCCTTCTTCATGAGGAGACACCCAGATAGACATTGTCACAGTCTATTACATTCTTATGAGGTCCCATTTACATTACCCAAATTATTTACTCTCCCCTATGTTGGACACAGAGTTAAAATATTCTAGACCTCACTAGGATTTTGAGTATTCACGATTTATTAATGCAATGCACCTCTGAATGTAAAAAAAAAATGTGCACCTTTTCTCCAGTAAATTTTCCTGCTGTAAGTGTATCCAAGTCCCAAGTCCCCATAATGAAATTAATACTTTTCTCTTGTAAGAGGTTTGAGTCATTCTCACTGCCTAATTTTTTTTTAATTTTATTTTATTCATTCTTCTTAGTTATGCATGGCAGTAGAATCCATTTTTATAAAATTATACAAGCATAGTATATACCTTATTCTAATTGGGACCTCATTCTGGTGGGTAGGCACAATGATGGGGTTCACTTAGGTTTTTTAATATATGTAAAAAGGAAAATTATGTTACATTCATTCTACTGCCTTTCTAATTCCTATCCCCCTTTCTTTTATCCCCTTTTCCTAATCTATTAAACTTCTGTTCTTACCCTCCTTATTGTGGTTTACATGCACATGTCAGTGAAAACATGATACCTTTGGTTTTCTGGGGATTAGCTTAATTCATTTAGCACGATAGTCTCCAGATCCATCCATTTTCTGGGAATTTTCATAAAGTCATTATTCTTTATGACTGAGTAATATTCCATTGTGTATATAGACCACAGTTTCTTTATCCATGCATCAGTTGATAGGCATCTAGGTTGGTAACATAGATTAGCTACTGTGAATTGGGCTGCTATGAACATTGATGTGGTTGTGTCACTGTAGAATGCTGATTTTAAATCATTTAGATGTAGGCCAAGGAGTTGGATAACTGGATGAAATGGTCATTCCATTCCTACTTTTTGGGGAATACCCATACTGCTGTCCATAGTGGTTGCAGCAATTTGTAGTCCCACCAACAATGTATGAGCTGACCCTTTTTACCTCATATGCTCACCAACACATATTGTTATTTGGATTCTTGGTCATTGCCATTCTGACTGGGTTGAGATGGAAACTCAGTATAGTTTTAATTTGCATTTATCTAATTGCTAAATATGTTGAACATTTTTTCATGTATTTGTTGATCATTCATATTTCTTCTTTTGAGAAGGGTCTGTTCATTTCCTTTGCCCATGTATTTATTGAGTTATTTGTTTTCCTAGTTAAATTTTACAATTCAAAGAAAACAATCTTTTTTTTGAAACTCACTCAGGTAAAACCTAAATGGACATTATGGTTTGGATTCATAATTTCACCCTGAGTCTCATGTGCTGAAGGCTTTATCCTCAATGCAGCAATGTTCATATGTGGAGTTTTATGTAAGTAACTGGATCATGAGGGCTCTAACCTCATCAGTGGATTGACTCATTAATGGGATCCATAATTTGATGGTATTATTGTGAGTTGGTTGAAAATGTATGAGGTGGGGTCTAGTTGAATGAAGTAAGTAACTGTGGACCTATGGACATGCCCTATAAGGGTATATTTTGTCTCTAACTTCTTCCTCTTTCTAACTCCATGCTTCCTAGATGCTATAAAGTGAGTAGCTTTCTTCTGTCATGTCCCTCCACCATAATGTACTGCTTTTCCTCAGTGGATCCAGCTGACCATGGAATGAAAATCTGAAGCCATGAGTCAAAATAAGTCATTTCCTCCTTAAGTTGTATTTTTCAGGTAATACTCAGTGATGGAAAGCTGACTAATACAACAGATCTCTGCTAGCTTTAATCAAATAAGACACGTGTTGCATGGTTACCTTCATAATGATTATGTAGTTATTTTTTTTTTTTTTAATTTTGAGAAAGCCTTATCTGGCTCAATCTTTCTCCTCAAGCCCTGTAAAAAGTATCTAATGTGTGAACTTTTGGAATAAGAAGGCCAAAAGCACCATATTCCCATCATACTAATGCTGCTATTTCTGGAACATTCATCCTATGAAGAACCATGAAGTATGTCTGTGTGTGCAGATCACTGATTACTTCACCTATTCTTATATACGATAAAAAAAGAAGGAGGAAAGGAACCTTTAGACACTATATTGGTGGAAATGTAAACTCGTACAACTACTACAGGAATCAGTATGAAATTCATCAAACAACTAAAAGTAGAACTACCATATGATACAGGTGTACTATACCTGGGTATATACCCAAAGGATTTAAAGTAAGCACACACAGAAATACCTGCATATCCCTGTTTTTCATGTGGTCATAGCTAAATTATGTGATCAGCTTAGGTGGCCATCAATGGACTGGTGGATAAAGAAAGTGTGATCTATATGCATACTGAAATATTCAGTAATAAAGAAGAAAGAAATCTTTGAGAAAAATGAATGCAACTGGAGATTGTAATGTTAATATGTCAGAAATACATGCATTGCATGTTTTCCGCATATGTGGAATATATGCAAAATATGAGATGAGAGTTAATAGGGAGACCACTAGAGACTGGGAATGAGGAAAGGTAGAGGGGAGAGTAAAGGGGGTGGATATGATCAAAGTATATTAGTTGCATGTCCACTTGTACTACAATGATACCCACTATTATGTATACTTAAGATGCACTAATAGTTAAAAAATTGGAGGCTTATATACCATCTTTAAAAGGTGATAAATTGTGGAAAAATGACTAAACAAAAGCAGAGGGAGATTTGGCTTCTAGGGGTAGTAAATTATGGGCAGGTAAATTGATAGAAAAACCTAATATAAAATAAGGATTTTTTTTAGTATGGTTTGTTATGGTAACTCAAGTTGGAACCATTTCTAATGATAATTTCTCTCTAGTGGTTAAAAGTTTTCATTATCTTACTGATAGGGGAGAAGGAAATATCCTTACGAATAAAAATTTCCTTTAAAAATGGAAATCCATGCCATGTCTTTAGGCAGATAGAGTGAAAACATATATTTTTTCTGTTTGATATTTGTCCATTACCTTCAACCGAAAATAATCATTATGCCAAAGTGCCATGTTTTGTAATAGCATATTGTGATCTCCTTCACTATATTTTTCCAAAGTTCCAAATTAAATATTAAAAGAAGAATACTGCTGATTGTCACATTTGTTGATAGGATAATTACTTGAAATTTGAACTGAATAATATTCAGTTCTAATAATTTTAAGAAACTGAATAGAATAAGGTCTATCATAACATACCTGAAAATTTCTGTCTTTTGAATGTCCACTAGTATTAAGAAATTTGTTTTAGAATATTTTTTTTTCTCTATGGTTGTGATTGAAGTATATTCTTTGCCTACTCACTAGATATTTGAAAAGGTGCGTTTGGATGCTCATTTATATGTAACTCAATGGTTTAGAACAATGACTCCTAAATGTGCTTTTCCTGGTGGAGAAATTAAGTGTATGATCAGCTAAATGACTTCCTATAGTCCCATCTAGGTACAGAATTTAAGTTTATTAACTGCTAAAAAAACCTCTTGTTAATTAACTCAGAAATTTTATGAATAGTATGTGGCTGATGGTTATTCTGCTGCAGCTTACATGAAATTTTCAGTCTACCTCACTGAGGTAAACTTACACTGCTAAAGAGCTATGGTGTACTCACCAATCTTTTTCACCCTACAGAGAAGGAAAGATAAATAAGTATAAATCTTATGAGATGTCTGGTCTAATGTTGATATTCATATGAAATATGCCTATTCAGATGCAAAGCCCTCACATATTTTCCTTTACCAATGGAAATATTTCTCTACTTATTTATCACTTCAGAATGAAATATCTTTGGATCATATGATAAAAGAAAACAACAATTGATCCTAATTTGGAATCTACTTAAACAAATATATGTAATGATGATTAGTATATTAAGATTTCAAGAAGGGTTGTATACAAATACAGGAATACCTAGATGTTGGGGTAGTAGTCAGTGCTCATTATAGGGAAGAAGGATTTTTTTTTTGTTGTTGTTGTTGTTCCATAGTACTTGTTGACTAAGAAATGTGCTTAAGTAGCTGATATATATATAATGGAAGTTCCAAGCAAGTAAAAAAATTTAGGTCAGTATTAAGGGATGCTGTTAACTCCTGGGAAAAGAATACAATGTGTGCTTATTTTCATATATATATATATACACACACATATATATACATATACACACACACACATATATATACATATATACACATAATATATGCATATATATATATGTTTTAGTTGTAGGTGAATATAATACCTTTATTTTATTTTTATGTGATGCTGAGGATCAAACCCAGTGCCTCATGCATGTTAGGCAAGTGCTCTACCACTGAACCACAACCCCAGTCCCCTTATTTTCCTTTTAATAATTAGTTCAGTATATCCCCCAAAATCATAAAAGTACATAAAATATCTCTTGATCCACTTAACCATAAATGTGACCCACATCTCAAAAGTATACAATATTGTATGGATAGATCATCTAGTCATTCATTTTAGGACTTTGTTTTGTATGGTCCTATAATTGAATCACATATTTGTGATTTAATTGGACTTTTATTATATATTAGGTATTTATGCTGTATAAAGTCATTGTCAGTGAGTGTGGGTTTAAAAAGAAAATTTTAAATAAGAAAGTTTTACCTGGATCATGCAAACAAAAGGTGAAAAAGCCAAGGTGAAGAACAAAGCAATTCTTTTTGTTTATAAGCAATAAAATTCATAAGCCTTTAGGGAGTGTGTAAGACCTGGGGCAGAGGGCAGTTCCCATGCTCTGGGCCTAGTCCACACTTGCAGCCACCATATTTACATGGCATCTTTCTTACATTGACCATTCTTGGACTCAAGACCATCTTTACAGAACCATGTGGGATGAAGTGGACTTGATTGATACATATGATGATGTTCTGTGTGATTATGTGCTGACAGCCACCCCACAGTCCTTAGGTGACAGAAGCAGCAGCACTGAGCCACTTATTTCTGTTCACCATGAACCATCTCCCAAGCCCAACAAGAACTATGTAATTCTGTATACCTACAGTGGCCTGCTTAATAAAGAGCAACTGTCTATGTGTGCAATTTCTCCTGGCAGGATAATCCATGGGACAAGATTTCAGAGTGAATACCATGAACTCTCATTAGATAGTTGTGTGACAATGTGGACGCTAGACCCACAACTAATTCAGGTTATTCAGTCTATAGGACTCTATAATATAGTAGAGTTAAAATTTGCAGAGAATTGAGCAAATGGACTGTCCTAAGGGTGCACTGACTTGGTAGTAGCCTCTGAGATCTCAGTTCACCTATTACTAGAACTTCTGCCTGGAAAAGTTTTAAAGGAGAAAAAGTGTATGTGAGACCAACCACCCAGCAGAACCTGTCACAATTTGAGGCACAGGCTCTGAAACAAATAATTCCACAGGCCACTTCCCTGATGGGTGGAACACACCATCTGAGAACCTTATACCCTCCTTTGCTCATGTGGATAAGTCCCCCAGCAAGCTGCCCTAGTTCAGATGGCCTCCTTCAGCACTTCTCCTGATGGGTCTGCCCCTACCCCCAATTCTACCCCCACCAGCTCTCTTCAAGCTTTGTGGTCCCTCCTCCTCTGGCACCAATTACTAACATATTATACTTCCCCCAGTTATCTCATCTGTCTGTACCTCACACTGGTGCCATCCCACCTGCCCTTCACCTCAATCCAGCCTTCTATCCCCAACCAAATGCTACAGTGGGTCTTCCACTAGATACTTACATAAAGACCTCAACAGCTTACAACCACTATGGCAGATGAGATTCAGGACCTCTAAACTCTACAGTGAGTGAAACCAAATTTGAAGAGATCATGAAGCAAAACAGAGCAATTTAAGCAGTGCCATTTTTAAAGCAGTGTCTGGAGCCAGTGCAGGGGATTGAGACCCTGCTTACAGTCATTGCATTTATCAAACAGTCCTGGGTGGCCAATGATAAGCATTGCTGTGTCCTTATCTCCTCTCTTAACTCTCTTCATGGCATTGAGGCAAAGTCCTACAGCGTGGGTGCTAGCAGAAGCTCTTGCAGGAAAGATATTGATCCAGGAAGAGGTCAGCGTGCTGGCCCTGGGAGAGCAAGCAGGAGGCAATGGGATCCACTTCATAATGAAAATGGAAATTATGATTATTTCCAAGAAAGGAACCCAGAGCATGAGAGACACTGGTATAGAGAGCAAGACTGACACCATTGAGCAAAGAGTCTGTTTAGAAGCAAATGACTTTTCCTTTCTTTTATTTTATTGGATTCACATCTCCTCACCTTGATCAGGACTAAAGAAGAGTAGCCACTTCACCTCTACTTTTTCCTCTAGGCAGTCTTTCCCAATCCTACACTCTTGTTTTCTGGGAGAAGGAACCAAAGCCATTGTATGATCTGGGGATGTGGCAGATAAGAAGAAAACAACGTGTTCAGGCCCCTGGTCTTCATAGAGAATAGTGTTTTGTCCAAGGAAATATATGAGTTTCTGATGTTCCAGGAGTAGTGCAGTGGTGAGGGTGATAGGACAACTTCCTTCTCAAAGAAAATGGATCCACCATAAGGGATCTAGGATCCAGGATTCTGCCCTCAGCACTAGATATTTTGGGGTCCAGAGGATCCAAATTCCTTGCTAACATACCACTTGTTTAACTCCTTTACCTTCTCAGCCCTTTGAGGAAGGACCAGAACAGAAATTACCTTGTGAAAAGCTACTTCTGTTCTTGATTTTTCTCTCTCACATATGGATGGTTTATTCCCTGACCTCCAAGAGGGAGGAACTCTTTCAATTTCCTGCTATTCATCCTTCTCAGTGCCCTTGTCCCTCCTAAGCAGAGAAGGTCATTAAGTTTATTTCTGCTAGGTTGACTGACAGAGCCAATTGCCACCCCTTGCTGCTTAGTGCTTGGTTGCCTCTTGCAATAACCAGTTCTTTTAAGTGATCTCTTTCCCTGGACCTTTCCATTTAACACATGGAGCTGTTCTCTCAAAAAGGCTGTTTTCTTGTTTTAGAGGAAGCTACTGCAATTGGAAGATGGGGCTATAGGAATTTCAGCAATGAAGAACTTTAGCAAAGTAACAGGAGGAGTGGGGAAGGAGGCAAGTTGGGCAGGATATGGCCTACTTCCATAGTCCTTTCTTTTTTCCTGCTTGATGTAAGCATGGGCTTGCATACCCCAGGTACATACTTTTACTTATTGTGGGATAACCCAGCACTTTTAGGCAGGTAAAGTCTCAGAGTTGGTGTCTTTTCATCTTTTGACATTGGTGCAAGAGCTCTACTCACTCTGCTTGGAGGTATTTCCTGCATCTGATATGGAGCAAAAAAGAAATGAAGCCTAACTTGAATGAACTCATCTCAGACTTCTAAGGACCAGCGCTCTGGGGGCGATTTTCTACACAGGCACATGGAATTGTTTTTCCCATGGCATCCCAATTCTGATGCAGTTGCTGTTGAGGAAGGTGGCGGCAATAGGGTCCTCCAGTATTCAATTGGTGATGCTACTTCTGCATGCATATACAGAGCATGACACCTAATGTGAAAAGAGACATGGTGTGTAAGATGAAGCATCATGTGATGCATAGGGCTACTCAGGATCCTTCTGGCTCAGTAAGGAGAGACTGAATTGGACTAAACTCTTCTATTCCCAGCACGTTTCTGAAATACCCCTTAGTCACTGAGGTAATCCCCCAGGGTTAGAGAGGCATGTTCCCTTGGGACAGAGGCTACAAGTTGTAGCTGTTTCCCCTATCCCTCATCCTTGTTCCCACCACTTCAGAACATGACCCCTTGTCAAACTGATCAAGTGTTAAGGGATGTGCTTATCCTTGAGAGTAGCTCCATGTGTCTTTTTAAAATGTAGAGAAAACCAAGTAAGATGACAGTTTTAGGAAAAACAATATATAGAATATCAGAAAAGTTTGTTTACCTGGAGGATTATTTTCTCCTCTTTTTTTGGTTTATTTTTACTCTGATGATATAACTGTAGTTTTATTTCCTGATAGTAAAAAAGAAAAAAAAAGCCCCCAAAAATCCAAGGCTCTCTATCCCCCTGTTATTGGTAATTTGTTTATCTCTCTGATAGGTTGAAATTGTGTAATGAATTTGATAATGCTGTCAAAAACAATAAACTTTGAAATGTAAAACAATTTTATTCAAATTTTAAGTAAATTTGTTTTAATTAGAAATATGTGTATTCACTTTAAATAGTGTTTCTCCTAAATCTAAGTGTATGCTGAGTAATAGAACAGATCTCTAACATTCTACATAGTTTGAAAGGGATTTGGAAACAAAATATGGTACATACGAAGATTAAGATAAAGTTTTAAGTCAACATATTGATTTGTAGAAAATATTTAGCATTTATAAGAAATTAACAGCTTTATTGAAGCATAATATAGAAAATGCTTATGGTTAAGGTGTAATTTTTTAAGGTGGGTTCTTGCTGTGTGGTCCAGGCTGACCTTGAACTGCAGGTCTCAAGCTATCTTCATGCATCAGCCTCCCAAGTATCTGGGAAATACAAATGCATACCACTGCATCCTTCTTAAAGGTGTAAATTTTAATAAGATTTTTCATATGTCCTCATGCAAAAAAATTACCATAATCTAGATAAGTAACACATCCATCATACACAAAACTTTTCTTCTTGGCCCTTTTGAATCTCACTCTCTTGATCTTCTCTCACACCACTGCATATCCACAGAAGTATTCATCTATAGTCTCTCAGCATAGGGTAGTTAATATTTTTTAGAATTATATATAAATGGAATCATGCAGTAGGTATGTTTTGGGGTCTGTATTCATTCATTAAATATAATATTTTGAAATATATCCATAATGTTACGTGTTACCAATAGTAATTCCTCTTGTTTCTGAGTAGTATCTCATTATAAGAACATCCCACTATTGTTTATCCATTCACTTGATGATAGAAATTTGGGTTCTTTCCAGTTTGGGGCTATTACAAATAAAACTGCTATGAACAATAGTTTCTGAGTCTCTAAATGGAAATATGCTTTATTTCCTCTTGGGAAAATACCTATAAGAGGGATGGCTGGATTATATAAGAATGTGCTGAAATACTTAAGAAACTGTCAAATTCTGAAAACAGTTCCTTCTTAGTATACAAAATGTCCAAGTCAATGATCAGAGAAAAGACTGGCGATTAGCAGGATGGGACTTTCCTCATGGGTATGTGACTTGGGACTCAAACATTGAGAAAACTACTTCCCTGCGGGGTGAGTTAAAAGAGCTCTACACTGATACTCAATAATGGACAGAGAGCCTTGAAGACTGGGGAATTTGGGGTACATCAGACTAGGAAAAGGAACACAATTGGAGCTGGGCTTCCGGTGGGAGCTGGGAAAATTAATATACAAGATCAGAACAGACTGAAAAATTCTGGGAAAATCTTGACATAAGGAATCACAGGATGAAGGGTGGGTGCTGCTCTGGGCTGACCCAGAGGCCTTTTGGCTCATTAAACAAAAGTCTCCTAGGTCTGCCTGTTGTGCATGGGTAGCCTAAGCTGGAGACATTTTGGTACTTCCAAGTGCCAGATGTGCTAACCAAGACCAGGAACTTAGATCTGTGAGTTTGGGGCAGAGTCCAATACATGAATCCAGCAGATTCCAAAAGTGAGATCTAAACTGAGCCTAGCAAATCAGAGAGACTCTCTGGCATGGTTAATTTCCGGAATGGAGACCATTTGGGGGATAATACAGGTTGGAGATGCTGGAGAAGCCTACACTTCTCCCACTCACTTGAACCCAGTAGCACCCACAACCTGTAGCAGACAGCAGATGGAGAATCTGAATGAGCAGAGTGACTGAACTCAGTGCTCAGAGACTGTTCTTTGGGAATTAAGAAAGGGCAGTATCCCTGAACAAAAGAACTGGTGAAGGACTGATTTCTCCTAACTCTGATTAAAAACTAGAAAGCCTATGCTACAAAACATTCTCAATAAAATATTTCATGTAGAAGAAATGAAAAATAAAAGTGAAATCCACCAAATTTCACTACAAGAATAATTAATCAAAGGAGAAACTAATTCAAATTAAATAAATCAAAATGGCAGGGAATAAAAATCTTTTATCAAATGGCCCAAACTCATGAATCAAAAGACATAGACTGGCAGATTGAATTAAAAAACAAGATGCAACAATATGGTCTCTCCACTTGACTCACCTCAAAGGCAAAGACATCCACAGACTGAAGGTAAAAGGATTGGGAAAAAAAACCATATCAATCACATGGACCTCATAAACAAGCAAGAGTATCTATTCTCATATCAGATAAAATGAAATTCAAGCCAAAGTTAATCAAAAGGGACAAGAAGGCCATTTCATACTACTTAAGGGAATTATACATCAACAATCATAATAAATGTAAATATTTATGCCCCCAAACAATGGAGCATCTACAAACATCAAACAAATTATTCTCAATTTCAAGAATCAGATAGATCATATCACAATAATAATGGGTGAATTTAATGTGTCTCTCTTATCAGTGGATAGATCCTCCAAATAAAACTAAATAAAGAAGCTATAGAACAAAAAAGTACAATTAATAATTTATACTTAAAGACATATGTAGAATATTTCACCTATCAATGACTGAATACACTTTCTTCTCAGCAGCACTTGGAGCCTTCTCTAAAATACACCATAGCTTAGCCTACAAAGCAACTCTTAGTAAATACAATAAAATAGAGATAATACTTTACCTTCTATCATATCATAGTGGAATGAAACTAGAAATCAGCAATACAATAAAAAAATAAGCTACTCTCACAACAGGAGACTAAATAATACACTATAGAATGTTCTATGGATAGCTGAAGAAACCAGGAATGAAATTTTAAAAAAGGAATTACAGGTAAATGAGAATAGTGACACAACATATCAAAATCTCTGGGACACTAAGAAGGTGCATGCAAGTGCAAAGTTCATTGTATTGAGTTCATTCATTTAAATAATAGAATCTCTACCAAAAAATCTAACTTTACATCTCAAAGCCCTAGAAAAAGAATGAGTCAATATCACAAGCAGAAGACAGAAAATAATTAATGTCAGAGTTGAAATTAATGAAATTAAAACATAAAAATTTTCAAAATATCAGAAAAAATTGGTTCTTTGAAAACATAAGTAAAATTGATAAACCCTTATGCAATATAATAAAAAAGAGAGAAAATTCAAATTAATAAAAGCCATGAGGAAAAAGGAAATGACAAACTCTACTGAAATACAGATGTTAGTCAGAAAATATTTCACAAATTTATAATTTAGTACAACAGAAAATCTTAAAGACATTGAAAAATTTCTAGAGACATATGACCCAACCAAATTGAATCAGGAGAACATAGAAAATTTGAACAAATCAATTTCAAACAATAAAATTGATGACACCATCAAAAGCCTACGAACAATAAAATCCCAGGACCAGGTGGATCTTCAGCCAAGATCTCTTGGACCTTTAAGGAAGAATTTACACCAACACTCCTAAAATTATTTTATGAAATAGAAAAGAAGGTAATCCTTCCAAATTCATTCTATGAAGCTAGTTATCACTTTGATGGCAAAATCAGACAAAAACACATCAAGAAAAGAAAACTTTAGACCAATATCCCTGATGAACATAGATGCAAAAATTCTTAATAAAATACTGGCAAATCACACGCAAAAATGCATTAAGATATTGCACCACAATCAAGTGAGGTTCATACTAGCAATGCAAGGTTGTTTCAACATACAGAAATCAACAAATGTAATTTGTCACATCAATGAACTTACAGACAAGAATTATATGATTATCTCAATAGATGCAAAAAAGCATTTGACAAAATACAGCATCCATTCATGTTACAAAACACTAGAAAAATTAGAGATAGCAGGAAAATACTTCAACACTATAAAAGCTATATATGTTAAACCCAATGTCAACATCATTCTAAATGAAGAAAACCTGAAGGCATTCCCTCTGAAATCTGGAACAAGACAAGGATGCCCTCTTCCACCACTTCAATTCACTATAGTCCTTGAAACTCCAGCCAGAGCAATTAAAAGAAATAATTTAAAAGGATACAAATAGAAAAAGAAAAGCTCAAACTATCCCTATTTGCCAAAGATATAATTCTATATTTAGAAGACCCAAAAACTCCTCCAGAAATCTTGAAATTATAAATGAATTCAGAAAAATAGGCAGATAGAAAATTAACACCTGCAGCAACCTGCACAACATCAACAGAGGATTCTCAAGTAAAGGCAACTGAAGAGATGAAGAGAAACACAGACAAAGAAAACACAAAGACATTATCAAGTAAAAATGAGGCCAGATGTGACATTGCACTTTGATGGAAGAACAGTGACCCAGAACTAGCTCTTCAATTTTATTATATAGGGTCTCATAATCAGGAAGTTAAAATACAGAGGTATTGTAAATTGTTCAAGACTTGTCAGAGGCTACTTTGTGCACTAAAATGTTAGAGCTAGAAACATTTTTTGCAACCATCCTACTGTTGCAGTCCTGGGAACATTATGTTGCAACCAGGAAAACCATTGTCTTAAGACTTCTGCTAACTCTTAGTGTCTGAGACATCAGAGCCAAGTATCAAAGCTGTTAACATCCTCACCTTTGGCAAAGATTGTTTCCCTGACTTGGCTTTTGACAACACCGCAGGATCAGCCAATGAGCAGGAGCTCATCTGCTCTCCACAAACACCTATAAACCAATTGCATGTATATACACCAATGATGTATCAGTTGAAAGAGAAATCAGGAAAACTATCCATTCACAAAAGCCTTAAAATATATTTGGAATCAATCTAACAAAAGAAGTGACCTCTACAATGAAAACTACAGAACACTAAAGGAAGAAAGTTTAAAAAGACCTGAGAAAATGGATAGATCCCATGTTCTTGGATAGGGAGAATTAATATTGTCAAAATGGCCATACTAGCAAAAACTCTATACAGACTTAATGCAATTCCTATTAAAATTCCAATGATGTTCTTCATAGAAATAGAAAAAGCAACCATGAAATTCATTTGGAAAAATAAGAGGCCCAGAATAGCCAAAGCAATGCTTAGCAACAAAAATGAAGAAGGAGGCATCACAATACCAGACATTTCATTATACTACAGAGCTATAGTAATGAAAATGGCATGATATTGGCACCAAAACAGGCATGCAGACCAATGGTTCAGAGAAATAGTACAAAGACCCAGAGAAAAACTCACATAAATATATTTATCTCATCTAGACAAAGGTGCCAATAACATCCCTTGGATAAAAGATAGCCTCTTCAACAACTGGTGCTGGGAAAATTGGTAATATATTTGGAGTAGAGTGTAATTTAACCTCTATCTCTCATCCTGCACAAAACTCAACTCAAAGTGGATCAAGGACTCAGGCATTAGACCAGAAACCCTGTGCATACTAGAAGAAAATTTTGGCTCAACTCTCCATCATGTCAGCTTAGGAACTGACTTCTTAACAAGACACTGAAAGAGCAAGAAGTAAAATCAAGAATTAATAAATTGGATGATAGCAAACTAAAATTTCATCACAGCAAAGGAAACAATCAAGAACATGAAGAGTCTACAGAATGGAATAAAGTATTTGCTGCCTGCACCTCAGATAGAGCATTAATCTCCAGGATATATAGAACTCAAAAAACTTAACACCATGAAACAAATAACCCGATCAATAATTGGGCAAAAATACTGAACAGAAGAAGAAATACTATCGGTCAACAAATACATGAAAAAATGTTCAACATCCCTGGCAATTAGAGAAATACAAATTAAAGCTTCATCAAGATTCCATTTTATTCCAGTCAGAATGGTAATTATCAAGAATATAAATAACAATAAAAGTTGACATGGATGTGGAGGGAAAGGTTCATTCATATATTGCTGGTGGGACTACAAATTGGTGCAGCCACTATGTAAAGCAGTATGAAGATTCCTCAAAAAATCTATGAATGGAACCACCATTTGACCCAGCTATTCCACTCCTTGATTAATACCCAAAGGACATAAAATCAGCATACAACAGTGACACAGCCACATCAGTATTTATAGAAGCTCAATTCACAACAGCTAAGCTATGAAACCAACCTACGAGCCCTTAAACAGATGAATGGATAAGGAAAATGTGTATATAGACACAATAGAATATTACTAAGCCTTAAAGAAGAATGAATGGCATTTTCTGGTAAATCGATGGAACTGGAGACTATCATTATAAGGGACATAAGCCAGTCCCTAAAAAACAAACGCTGAATGTTCTCTCTGATATGAGGATGCTAACACAAATTAAGGGTGGAGGAAAAAAGAATAGAAGTACTTTGGATTAGACAAAGGGTATTGAAGGGAAGGGAGGGGGGTGGGAATAGGAAAGAGAGTAGAATGAATCAAACATTACTTTCCAATGGTCATATATGAATACACAACCAGTGTAACTCCAGTGTACAACCTCAAGAACAGGAATTTACATACCATGTATGTATAATACATCAAAATACATTGTATTGTCATTTATACTTAAAAAGAACAAATAAAAATTTAAAAAACAAAAATGTATTTTACATTGAATCTGTAGATTACTTTGGGTGTTATGTATATTTTAATAAAATTTATTTTTTACAATCGATCATGAGATAGCTTTCCATTTATTTGTATTCTCTTGATTCCTTTCATCAGTTTTGTAGTTTCATTGTAGAGATCTTTGACCTCCTCAATTAAATTTATCTCTAGTTACTTTATATTTGTGGCTACTGTAAATGATATTGTTCTCTTGATTTCTTTCTCAGATAGCTAGTTCTTGGTATGTAGAAACACTATATGACATGTTTATTTTGTATACCTCAAATTTTATGAATTTATTTATTAGTTCCCACAGATTTTAGGTGAAGTCTTTAGGGCTTTCTATAATAAAACAGTATTTTCTACAAAATCTTGTCAC
>PVHX01027307.1:0-19584 GCA_004024805.1 Geosciurus inauris | reverse complement strand
CTTGCTTGCTGAGCCCAGCCTCTTCACACCACAGAAGGCCCAGGGGACAAGGAGGAGTTCCCACAGTGTTGTTTAACCATCAAGCCCAGAGGCAAACTCAAGAGACAAACTCACTGTGTAGGCAGGATGGGAGGGCCAGTGGCCTGGGACCAGAGGGAAGTTCCATATGATTGGGAGTGTGTATCTGTGCACACGCATGTTGTGTGTGTGGGAAGGTGCTTGTTGCGCATGTTTGTGTGCATGGGGGATGTAGTGTGAATGAATGTGTGGTGGAGGCAGGGTGAGAAGTGCAGAGGCCCTTTTAGGGAGCATGGACTTGAACCTGCCAGGTTTAGCAGCAGTTGGCTTGTCCCAAGACACTGGTGGAGCACAGGACCTGGCCTTGACCATGAGGTTGAATGGAGGCAGGTGTTCTGGGCACTTTCTGGTTTTCAGCCTCAACCTGTGGAGCGGATGGGATTGCTCAAAGCCTGGGAAGGGACAGATGTGATGGGATGCCCAAGGCAGGACACATGTTGACAACACAGGGGGCTGGGAGCTCGGAGTCCCTCTACTCCCTCATACATGTGCCTTTCTATGCACATACACACCAAAGCAAGTTGGGCAGAATCATGTGGGACAGGAATCCTTTTACCAGGCAAAGACACTAACATAGGAGACCAGCCCCTTTGGGGAAGCTGCCTGAGACCCTCGTCCTATGTTTCAGTCAGCTTTGCATCACTGTGACCAAAAGGCCTGACAAAAACAACACAGAGGAGGAAAGTTTATTTTGGCTCATGGTTCCAGAGATTCAGTCCATGGTCACTTGACTCCATAGCTCTGGGCCCAAGATGAGGCAGAGCATTATGGCAGAAGGGCATTATGGAGAGCATCAGCTCAGGCATGGCAACCAGGAAGCAGGGAGCTTCACTCACCAGGGACAAAATATAAACCCCAAAGGTTCACCCCTTGTGACCTACTTCCACCAGTCACGCTCTGCATGCCTACAGTTACCCCCCAATTAATCCCTATCAGTGGGTTAATCCACTCATTAGGTTACACCTCTCATAATAGAATCATTTCATCTTTGAAAATTCTTGCATTTTCTCACACACAAGCTTGTGGGGGACATTTCATACCTAAATCATAACACCATGAGAGACAAAGTGATGAGACCTAAGGCTGGCCAGTCAACAGGGTGACTGTGCAAGGACTGCCATGTCAGGCCTTAGTCTCAGACTTCCCACTAAAATGAAGGATCCCTGGGCAGTGCTAGGAAGGCCCAGGGCCCTTCCAACCTCAAATTTTAGGAAGCTTACTCTGGCAGCTGGTGTCAAGGGCTGAATGGCAGTCCCCCCAAATATGTCCTAATCCCTGGGTCCTGTGAATATGACTTTATTTGGAAAAGGGTCACTGCAGATGTAGTGAAGATAGGGGTCTTGAGAGGGAGTTATCCTGGATTGTCCAGGTGGGTCCTAGATCCAATGACAGTTGTCCATATAAGAGACAGATAAGAAGACAGAGTCACACAGAGGGGAGAAAGCCATATGAAGATGAGGGTGGAGACTGCAGTGATGCTGCCACTAGTCCAGGAACAACTCAGGCTACGAGAAGCTGGAAGAACAAGGAAGAATCCTCTGCTAGAGCCTGTGGAGCAAGCACAGCCCTGCTGACCTTGGTTTCAGACCTCTGGCCATCAGAATTTTGCTGTTTTTAGCCATCTGGTTTGTGCTCATTCGTTACAGCAGCTCTGAAACACTTATCCAGCTGATATGGTGCTAAGCAACTCAGTGAGACCCTGTCTCTAAATAAAACACAAAATAGGGCTGGGCTATGGCTCAGTGGTCAAGTACCCCTGAGTTCGATCCCTGGTACCAAAAAATGAAAATAAAAACCCCACTTTACTGGGGCTGGGATTGTGGCTCAGCGGTAAAGCACTTGCCTCGCATGCGTGAGGCACTGGGTTCGATCCTCAGCACCACATTTAAAAATAAATAAATAAATAAAATAAAGATATTATTTAAAAAAAAAACCCACTTTACTGACAGGTTGGGTAGGTAGGAGGTGGAGATTTCCACAGCATCATGAGATAGAATCATCCTGGCAGAAGGGTCTAGGGAGCAGTGGTCTCCAATTATAGCAATTTTCTGAATGTGTCAGAATGACCCAAGTGACTGTTAGTAGCTTGGGAGTTCCTTTGGTGCTCTCTGCCCTTAACACCTGATACAAAGTTTCTTGCTTGTGAAAGATTATTGAAATATGGGATGATAAATATGTGAGTTTGATATTTAACATTCATTCAATATTTATTAAGCTCCTGTGTGCCAGGCTTGAAAGGTGAGCAAAAACTACATTCTCAACAGATGCGTGGTGGCTGTGAGATCCAAATGCTTCCTTTAGAAAAGTCTTCCTCACATTTTGCACAGCCTTTCCATCAGGTCTCACCTGCATCTGCAGATCTGGATTTGGGTTTTACAAACACCAACATCTCCCTTTAGTGGCAGCTGCCTATTCAGACACTGACAGTTCAACAGGAACGCCCATAAACGCCCCTAGCCGTGTTTGGCAGACGCCACAGCTCTCCCTGTCCTAAGCCATGCTGGGCCACCAGCCAGAGCGACCCCTTAGTTGGAACAAGGGGACTGGTCGCTTGGGTGTGTGGAGGTGCCCTCATGCCCCAATCCTCACTCCGTGACCTCGCTGCGTCCTCGCTGAGCAGCATGGTCTGTTCCCGCTCCCTGGAACAGAACTTGGGTCTCCCCACAGGCAAAGCAGGAGTTTCCCAGGGGCGGGGCGTCGGCGCCTAGGTCCAGCAAGAGGAGTGTAAAAGGGGTGTGTCTTCAGGGGGCGGGGCGTGCGCCTCCCGGGCCTGGATGTGCGGTGGTCAGAGGTGAGCAGGCGCGCAAGGAGGCCTCCAGGAGGTGTCGGCCTCTGCGCCTGCGCCTGCGCCTGCGCACTCATCTGAATCGCCTTCCTTTGCGCAGCCGCGCTCACCTGAGGAGGCGTGTCGGGGCGGGGCCTACGGGGCGGGGCGGCCGCGCCCGCCGCGAGGACCCCCCGGAGCCGGCCTCCGCGCGCGGGGGTCGCTTCTCCTTCCGGTGGGGGGTCGTGGGGCGGGGCCTCATGGAAGCCGTTCGCCCCGAGAGCTGCGAAGGAGGGGCTGTAGTGCCTGGGGCCCTGGGGTGGCCAGCCCCGGAGGCAAGGGTGCACTTCCGAGTAACGAGGTTCATCATGGAGGCAGGTAACCGCCGCCAGGGAAAGGGCGGGTCCCGCGTGGACAGGGCGTGGAAGCCGGGGGTTCGCGGAGCTGTACAATCACAGTGCCCAGCTGCAGGCCATCGCTTCGCAGAGAAAGCGCGGCTGGGCCAAAGGAAGAGGCCGGGCCTTACGAGTGTGACCGGCCTTAGCGGAGGCTGGGAGGCCTGCTCAGGACCGAGGGCCTGTGCCTTTCCGGTCTGCCATGTGTACCAGGCATTGAGACGCGAGGGAGGCGCCGATATCCCCATTGCACAGAAAAGCGCGCAGGCCCAAAGAGCGGATGTGGTCAGGGACGGACTCCAGCTGGGCGGGGCCCGAGCCTGAGCGCCCACAACTCTGTAGTGTCCGCCACGCCTTCTGCCACGCCTTCTGTTACGCCTATCCCTGCATACTAGGAGATTGGCGCTTGGACTCAAGGAGCCTTTTGCAGCACACTTTTGGGCATCCACCGTGCAGCTAGAGTTGTGAGTCTTGGCTAAATGTACCGTAGCAGCCGGCTTCCAGAGTGATGGAATGAAACCACAGGGATTTCTGTAGAAACACTTTTTTCTCTTTCAGTAGTATCTTGTTAAGCTGACCAACAATTATTTCCTTGACTCTATGTGTTCTTCTTGGGGCACAGGCTTGAGCAAGTGTGCTTTCAAGTCAAGGCGGCCAGACGATCTGAGGAAATGGCCACAGACCTGCTAATCCCAGTGATTTGTAAATTTACAAGAGTTGCAGAATGAATTGTCACCTCCATCCACTATCTTCCATCTTCTCAGAGAGTCAGGCTAGCAACACTGCCTTATGTCGCTTTTCCTGAATGTGGAGATCTCATGTAGGAATGATCTGATGTTTAGACCTTAACATACTGAAAGCTCTTTAGGTGTCGCTCTCAAAGGGCTTCTTTATAAACATGGCATATACCATTGCCCTTTGTAGAAGCTACATACTGGTTCCCTGAAGATGTCTCTGTCCTAATCTCTGGAACCTGTGAATGTCATATAGCAAAAGGGACTTAACCGATATAATTAAGGACCTTGAGATGGGGAGATTATCCTAGATTATTGGGGTGGGCCTATTTTCACCACATCTGTCCATATAAGAAAGAGGCAGGAGGGGTCACAGAGGAGAAGGCCATATAGCAACCAAAGCAGTGTTAGAAGATGCTGTGTCACTAGCTTTAAATATGGAGGAAGGGGCCAGGAGCCAAGGAATGTGGGAGGTCCCTATAGCTAGAAAAGGCAATGAAACAGAATCTCTCCTATAGCTTCCAGAAGGAACCAGCCCTGCTTACACCTTGACTTGTCCTCTAAGTCTTGTTTTTAACTTGGACCTCCGGGATAGGGAGAACGTAAATGTGTATTTTTTCAGCTACTGAATTAGTAGTGATTTGTTACAGTATCCCTAGGGGATTAATCCACCTTCCTAGGCAGAGAATGCTGAAAGGAGTTGGAATGATTGCCTGCTGGTTGCTCTCTGCCTTTGTTTATTAACTTTTTCTTGTTCATCTGGTCATTGCAAATTGGTTTTGGTTCTGGGATTCAGCACATTAATTCCCTTCAGAGCTGTCGAGGGGATGAGAAGGGTGAGGCTGAGCTCTGACCCCTCAATAAATCCACTACATTGTTCTGTGATTTTTGTTTTGTTTTGTTTTGGTACCGGGGATTGAACTCAGAGGCACTCGACCACTGAGCCACATCCCAGCCCTATTTTGTGTTTTATGTAGAGACAGGGTCTCACTGAGTTGCTTAGCACCTCGCCATTGCTAAGGCTGGCTTTGAACTCGTGATTCTCCTGTCTCAGCCTCCCTAAGTGCTGAGATTACAGGCGTGTGCCACTGTGCTCAGCTCCTTCTGTGATTTTTGAGTTTTGCTCACTTCTCAGTGAGTTGGCCTCCTTCCTTAGTACATGGCCATGGCCATAAATGTTACTTTTTTTTGGCTCTGCCCATACTTGCTCTGATCAGTCACTCAGCTTGCTTTTCTTACCTTATCTGTGGACTAGAAAACCAGTGCTGAGAGGAATTCTTAACTATAACACCGGGATTTCAAGCATTTTTTGATGGCTCCCAGGCCTTTTACCTCCTGTCTTCTTAACAGAATCTTGGTTAGGTGAGTTGTCGGGTGGTAACCTCTAGTTCAGTGCCTGCTTGGGTGAAAACACACATACAACAGTGTATGATCCTTTCTAAGCTTCTGTGCAGAAGCCCATGTGCCAGTTGGTAACTGAGCAGTAGTTGGAAACTTTGCTTATTGGGTTGGTTTGCAAACCGTAGTGTGGGCAGGACCTGGGGGCTTGTCAGAAGTATACAGTCTTCCTGATGGGGCATCTGCATTGGAACCTCATCCCCAGCATCTTTGCTAGCCCCGTGGAGTCTAAGAAGTCTGGAGACCCAGCACAAGACCGAGCAGCAAGGAGTGGCAAGGCAAAATGTTCTTGGTCTTCTCTGCTTAGGGTGTGCACCCTTAGCAGCTTCCCTTGCTTGAGCAGTGTGCGAGTGAGCACTGGACTGAAGGACTCTCCTGCCTGCTTTCTCTCTGTAGGTGTCAAGCTAGGGATGCAGTCCATTCCTATTGCCACTGCTTGCACCATATACCATAAATTCTTCTGCGAGATCAACCTGGATGCCTATGACCCTTATCTGGTTGCCATGTCTTCCATTTACTTGGCTGGCAAAGTGGAGGAGCAACACCTGCGTACTCGGGACATCATCAATGTGTCCAACAGGTACTGGTGTCCTGGCTGAGGAGTTTGGGAGGACCTCCTGCCGTCCACCTAGCAGGGGCAGAGAAGTCTCCCTTGGGTCTGCTGCCCAGGCACCAGCATTCAGGCTCAGAAGGAAGCAACTGGATGGCTTGACTTAGCTCCAGAAGCACTAGCTGCAAAGGCAGGAAGGAGCCTGGGGTCAGAAGCCCAGGGGCCTCTGGGAGGGAAGCTTGGCCACATTATGTGATGCCTCAAAGGCTACCCAGGGTGGAGGTGGGTTGAGCAGAAGGAGCTTGGAGAAATATGTCAGAGAAGAGTTATCTGTTGTCCTGGACAGGACAGAGGGAGCTGGCTGGGCACAGAAGAGCATAGTTGGGTTGTGCGACCCAGCAGGCCTGAGTGGCCCAGGGGGGGACTATGGACCCAGCTGGGCAGTCATCATATTTAGGTGGTGTAAGATCCTGAGTCCCAGTTGCCCAGGAACCATGGGGGGTGGGTTGCCCTGCTGGGCCAAGCAGTTGTGTTGCTGCTGGGAAGGACATAGGAGCCCAGCCACTTAGGCAGGCTGCACCAAGGCCCCAGGGGGCTGAGTGGCCAGGAGACAGACATGAAATTATGGAAAGTTACTAGCTTTGCGTCATGGGCCTTTCCAGGAACTGTAATTAATTAGGAAGAAAACTATTTTGTTCTTTTTTTAATAAACAGGTAACGGAAAAAGCACTCCCCACCCCCTAAGCCTGACAGGTTCACACTGTACAAGGAGAGACTAAGATAAAAACAGGCACGGAGTGAGAGAGGGCGGCTGGAGTCCACCCATAATTGCATGGCCCCCAGCAGAGAGGAGCAGCAGAGGGGAAATTGTGTGCAGCCCTAATTAGACATGGGCACAGGGGGCCGGGGGCTCTGCAGGGATCGTGGAAGACAAGTGAGCAATGAGGAAGGATGAGTCACTTGTAGAGAGTTCTGAGCATTTGAGTGTGAACTCTGTTCACGTACGTCTTGGGGATCTTGCGTAGGTGGAAGCGTCGTGGACATACAGGGTGTAAATAAGGACAGAAAGATCTGGAAGAAAGGAAAAACAATCCAAGAAATATAAAAGTGAAAAATGTTGCCTTTCGGAATACACATTTCCTAGGCTGTTTGTATGCATTCCTTGGGCTCCAAGAGCAAGCCTTGGTGCTGTACTTTAGGTGATGAAGAGTCTCCCCAGCGCCATACTACCCGAGACTAGGTGTGCTAAAGCTTCTGCTTCCTTTGGAGTCATTGCACAGACCCAGTCTTAGCCCTTGACATCTTGCTGAATGATGGCGGATGACCCATTGGACTAAACTCGGAGCCAGCTTCTTTCCTCAGTGCTTACAGTTGCCATTGTGTACACTAAATGTGTAGATGAAGAGCCATTTTATAAAAACAGAAATAAAGTGACCCCATGTTAATATACTGCGAGACACTGTAGATTATGTCTGGAAATATGTGACTTCAGTGCTTGGAACATTGCAGCAGCCCCATTGCGTGGGGCACATGTCTCTTGCCACTGTAAGCATTGCAATTCCTCCACACAGGTATTTCCACCCTGGCAGCGAGCCCTTGGAACTGGACTCCCGCTTCTGGGAGCTCCGAGACAGCATTGTGCAGTGTGAGCTCCTCGTGCTGAGAGTTCTGCGCTTCCAGGTGTCCTTCCAGCATCCACACAAGGTATGCCTATGCTGGGGAACTGGCAGCTATTTCCAGAGACTGCCAGGAGTTTGTTCCTTAGCCTGAAAGCGTGTCACTTCTAATGTCCAAGAGAACAGCAAGTGAAGAGCAGAAGGGAACCAGAACTTGTAATTCTGCAGGCAGCAGTGGCTCAGCCAACCTCTGCTTTTCCAATCCTGGGATTTTCTCAGGCAGGTCTCATCTTGGCTACCCCTTTTGTGCTTGCTCATATGTGGCCACAGACTGGGACTTCTGTGGCTCTCTGAAGCTATGTTGCAGCTCCCACAACCCATCTAGATGGAGTGCTCACTGAGCCTTAGAAAAGGGCTGGTTTCATAACCTGCCAAAGTCCCTTTTCCTGTGAGTCACTATTGCATCTGGCTCAGTTGTGCTTAGAAACCCATGAGAAGAGCTGAGTTGCTGAGTCTAGTGGCACCCTTTTAACTTCTAGGGGCAACAGAAGTCTAACAGAAGACAATTACAAATCACAGCACGGGAAAGGCCTACTCTTAGGAGCACTTGGATGTGCCACTGTGGTATATCAGGTCCATGTGTAGGCTGCTGGAAGGATAGCCTGCAGAGAGTGGGGAGCTGGGGCTTAGGGCTCCGTGGTAGGACTTCTCTTCATTTTAAATGGGATTTTTGTTGAAGTAATTATAGATTCTCATGCAGTTGTAAGGAATAATCTAGAGCAGTCCCATGTGATCTTTGTCTAGCCACCCCAGTAGGGCCCCTTCAGTGTCACAGTCAGGATGTTGACACTGATACAGTCTGCTGGTTTTATGAGTATTTAGTTCTGTATTATTTTATCACATGACCACCACCGTCCAGGCGTAAAACAACTCCATCCACACGAGGATCCTTGTGGTACCCTTTTAAAATCTCATGCTACCCTTTCACCTCCCTCCCTTTCTCTGGAAACCTGTGATCTTGGGTTTTTACACAGTAGTTTTTCATCATCAGGATGCCTGATGAGCATCCCAGGGGAAGGTGGGAACTGTGCTGGCAGCTACGAGGTGGGGTTGTCAACATGATAAGCCTTGGGGACAGTGTTTTGGTCTGTGGTCCCTTCCTCTTCCTCTAGGCTGGTGAGAATCTCAGTAACAGGTTACCCCTCCAGGATGTGTCTGGGTCACACATGTGCTCAAGCTGCCTAGGTGCTTGCTGTGGTCTTCATGCACTTCATGGGGTTCAGGCTGACCTCATGGAGACATGGGAGCTGAGGCCATCACCACTTTATGTCCCTGACACAAACTGGAGACATATAGTCTCTAGTCCCTCCTGAAACCAGTAGCCTCCAAGCTCGCTGGGCACATAGAGTGCAGCACCCTCTCGTCTGCAGATAAAGGCACTGCCTACTGGAGCTCGGGGCCCCAGATGATTTCTCATGGTTGTCTGAGCAGGGTCCTGGGATCCAGGGGGTTGCTGTGGGGAGGGCATTCAAGAATGGCCTGAGTAAGTTCCCCCAGAGCTATGTGTGGAGAACGAGAGTGGCCAGGCATGTGGTGATGGGGTGGGCTGAGGTGGTTGGAGCAGAGGGAATGGGGAGTGCAAAGGCTCTGAGGTGGGGCCTACCCAGTGCCTCCCACATGGTGGGGGATGAGGTCAGAGAGGGAAGCAGGGCTTGCTGAGCAGCAGGAGGCTTTGGGGCTTTTCCTAAATGACATGATGACATTGGAGGGTTTAAACAAGGAGGTAGAGTGATCGTGAGTGCTTATGGAGGCAGGGTGAAGGGACCACAGTGTGGCAGTAAGAAATTGGGTGATGGGGACCGAAGCCCTGAAGGCACACTGGCTGATGTCTGTGTCTTTGCAGTACCTGCTCCACTACCTGATTTCCCTCAAGAACTGGCTGAATCGTTACAGCTGGCAGCGGACCCCCATCTCCGTCACGGCCTGGGCCCTGCTGCGCGACAGCTACCACGGAGGACTGTGCCTCCGGTTCCGGGCTCAACACCTAGCTGTGGCAGTGCTCTACCTGGCTCTGCAGATCTATGGAGTTGAGGTGCCTGCTGAGGCTGAGGCTGAGAAGCCATGGTGGCAGGTGAGGTGGCTGCTCAGTGTGCTGAACTGTGGCCCCTTTTCAGAAGTCCCTGTAACTGGGCATTTACCCATTTTCTTTCTGTTAATTGTCCTTGAAGAAAGCCATGGGCCATGTGGAAATATTGAAGTTAAAAATACCCTGTTATAATCATCTGCCCTTTGGCACTCTTGCCATTTGGTGACAGATCATTTGAATGAACACGGCCCTAGTTGCAGCCTTGGGCCAGACACACCCTTAAGATCATGTGTGGACAGAAGTGTTGCTTCATGCGTGGTCTTCTCGGGGAGCTTCACATGACAGGGCTGCAGTGGCCTTACTCCATTGGAATCAGATGGCAGCAGAATGGGGCTACCACTTCCTGGCCCTGCTCTCTGAGGACATCTGGTGGGCACGGTGATCCTCTCCCTTGACCACTGGATGTGCAGTGCCCTGCCTTGCTTTCCTCCATTTCGCCTGCTTTCTCCTGCGTCTCCACTAGCTGAGTCCTTCATTTGATGTAGCAGCACCACTCCCCATCCCATGCTCAGCCCTACCGAGAGGAGCACTGGCCACCCTGGCCAGCAGCCACGAAGTGGCCCTATCACAAGGCTATTTTCTGGGCATTGCAGACTCACCCAGTAATTGCTCAGCCTGGGAAGAAGTTGCCCTTTTGGGGGTGGCAGACACATGTTCACCCAGCTATTCTTAAAGTCTGTCACCATTGACCTCACCTTTTCTGGATGGCTCGGAGCTGCATGCAGCGGGAGCTTCCAGCATCTGCATCACTTTGGGCTGGTGAAGTGTGAGTTGCCTTGAGATGAGCTGCTCCTGGTGGGGCCCTAGCTGCATGGGTGCATGAAAGCTCACGTCTGGTGCTTGAAACACTTTTCTTCCTCATGCGCTCTCAGCTGCTACTTTTTTCCATGACTACTTCTATTCCTTGTTGGCCATGGGGTTCAGCACAGGAACCTGCACTGTGAGCGCCAAGGCTGTGTGCCAGCAAGACGAGTGGGATGGCAGTGGGTTCAGAAATGCCTCAGATTATCACACAATGTTGCTGAATTTTCCATAGCCAGAGCTACACCCAGGCCGTCCATGCTTAGGAAATTGATGTCCCCCCACAGGTGGAGTCAAGCTTCTAGGTCCTCTTGGTTCCGGAGGCTGATAGTGTTTTATCAGTGGACTTGGAGATGTATTCCTTCTGCCATCAGATGCTCCAGGGTTGTCACCTACCCTCGACTGGTTTTCTTAAATCGTGGTGACAAACACATAAGATAAAATGTACTGTCTTCACTTTTTTGGGGAAGGGGGTGGCATACTGGAGGTTGAACCCAGGGGCATGCTGCCACTGAACTCCTTCCCCAGTCTTTTTATTTTAATTTTGAGACAAGGTTTCCCTGAGTTGCCGAGGCCATCCTGGAACTTGGCCATCCTCCTGCCTCAGCCTCGTGATTCTCTGGGATTATAGGCGTGTGCCACCATGCCCAGCACTTTGCCATCATTTTTAAATGCACAGTTGAGTGACATTAATCACATTCACATAGCCGTGCAACCAGCACCACTAACCACCTCCAGAACTCTTTGATGCAAAACTGAAAGCCTGCCTCCATTAAACCCAAAGTCCTCGCTCCTTCTCTCCAGGCCCTGGCACTCATCCTCTTACTCTGTCTCTAGATTTGACTGCTCTGGGGACCTCCTATGTATAGAATCATGCAGAATTTGTCTTGTTGACTGGCTTATTTCACTGAGTATCAGGTCCTCAAGGGTCATCCATATTGAAGCATGTGTCAAGTTGGGTAATATTTCATTGTATGGATGGGCCACATTGTATTTATCCATTCATCTACTGATGGCCATTTGAGTAGCTTCCACCTTTTAGCCTTGGATACTTTTTAATAGTTATCTGTCAGGAGTGCATGGGTAGAGCCTAACAAGCAAGCTTGTATTTCTCAATACGGAGCCCAGGGTGAGGCAGCTGTGCTTCCTGAGCCAGGGCCTGGAGGATTTCCAGGTCATTGTCTCCCATCTGAGATTATAGACCCTAGGATATGGAGGGGCCTACTTTTGGGGGGTTTGGAAAGGGTGGACTTAGGTCCAGTTTTTGCCTTAATTCAGTCCAAGGTTTTGACCTTCTTGGTATCTTGGTTCTCCAGGTGGGGACCTGTACTGCAGGATGGCTGTGGCATCCCACCAAAGGCTTGTTGCTTTTTACTTTCCTTGCTGTCAGGATCCCACAGAGCACTCTCACGCTTGATTTGAAGGGGCAGTGTGCACTGAGTATTGTCAGCCAGGAAGCTCACTTGGTCCCTGGTATTCAAGATTTTTACTGGGGTCAGTCTTGGAGGCACCTTTGTGCCTGACTTGGATAGCTCAGGCATCAGCCACCCAGAAGTCCAACTGGTACCATGCGGCCCAAGGCCCCACCTGCATCATGGCATCAGTATAGACTACCTGGTTGGTAAACCTGAGGTAAACCGTCATGCTCATCAGGCAGGATGTTAAAGGGGCTTAGAAGTCATCCTTTAGGAGCTGGGCAGGGCCCAGACTCACCTTTGGGAGGTTCAGGCTGCGAGCTTGTAAGTTTTCTTTTTAATATTTTTTTAGTTGTAGATGGACACAATATATTTTATTTATTTATTTATTTTTATGTGATGCTGAGGATCGAACCCAGTGCCTCAGGCATGTGAGGCAAGCGCTCTACCACTGAGCCACAACCCCAGCCCTGCGGGCTTGTAAGTTTATGCTACACTGTACCTCCCTCTTAGTTTGGCCCCTTAAGTATTCTCCTCAGTCTTGGGAGTGCTCCTGCGCATTCAGTCTGGATGTCTGCTCTAGTTGTTCCTCAGGGCCAGCCTAGGGTGGGGGGTGGGGTCCAGGTTATTTCATGTGCCTGGTTTTTGGAAATGAGACTTCTGCCCTTTCCTCTTGCCAACATCCTTGCAGACCCTTGACTTAAGAGAGCCTCAGATAGGAGGGAGGAGCCTATGCTCTGGGCCCAGTTCTGTTTCGACCCGCCTGGGTGGTCTTGGCCAAGTCCTTTATCATGTCCAGGTTGCATGATCTGTAAGGCCTCTTCCATCTGGGATGTTCTTTGCTTTGTATAGTCTTTGATTAGCCTCAATAGGCTGAAGCTCACCTGGCTTGGCAGGAGAGTCAGCATGGTCTGGCTTTTTTTGTTTTGTTTTGTTTTCCTTTTTTGTTTTTGTTTTTTGTTTGGTTTTGGTACTGGGGACTGGACCCAGGGGTGCACTGCCACTGACCTACATCTTGAGCCCTTTTATTTATTTATTTTTAAATTTTGAGACACAGTCTTGCTAAGTTGCCCAAGCTGTTCTCTAATTTGCAGTCCTGCCTCAGCCCGTCACGGCACTAGGAAAGCGTGCGCCACTGCACCTGGCAAGCCACCATCATCTGGATAGCCAAGTCCCCATGTCCCTTGCCCTGACTGGGAAATGCCCTTCTGTGCTAGTGGATGGTGCCTTGCTCAACACAGAGGGAGTCTAATTGGAGCCTGTTTTCCTTCTCCTTTCTAGGTGTTTAGTGACGACCTTACCAAGCCAATCATTGATAATATTGTGTCTGATCTCATTCAGATTTATACCATGGACACAGAGATCCCCTAAGGCCCTGGCCCAGGCCTGCCCAAAGAGAAGCCCAGGATGGTCGGCTGCCTGGGGACGGTGCCACCACGTCGCTGTGACGGCCGGTCCCCAGAGGACCAGCTGGGAGGACTGGTTGTGCTGCTGGAGATGGGCTGGTGAAGGCGATGACATGCTGCCGCTCTGACTGTCCCCAGCAGCCGCGGTCCAGACGATGCTGGGAGGTGCACCTCCAGCGGGCAGGCTGGGAGTGCACAGCATACTGCTGCCCTGGGGCGACCGCAGCTGCTTTTGTCCTTTGAGAGGACTCTAACTGCAGTTGAGGTATGATGTCACTGACAGAAAAACTGAAGAACAAATGAGACTGCACCCTATGGATTTTGTAAAGCCAGATTTATAGAAAGTATGAATGTGCAACATAGATGGAATTTTATTTTGTGTAATAAAAGATGATGCAAATCAACAGAGACCCTGTCTTTGCTCTTCGCCTGTGCTATTCTCAGGGGCTCATGGGGATTGGCAGAAACTTGATTTCCCTTGAAGTGCTCTCCAGGTGGAGGGTGCCCCTTGAGCTCCAGGGTGCACTGGAACCCTGCAGGGCTGGGAGCTGGCCCACTTGGGCTGGGAGTACAGCTCATCATGTTCAGGAAAACTAGATGTGATCCCAGTGTAGCGGGAAGTCCTGAGGTAATATTTTTATGTTGACACAGCCAGTCTAGAAGGGGAGTCTCCAGAGATGCTAAGACGTGGCACCCCTCTGACTCTGCACTCAATTCCCTTCTTCAAAAAGGCTGGCTTTTGGATTTGTGAGCAACACCAGCCTGGCACTTGCTCCCTCAGTACACCATTGGGCTCGATGCACATTGAGCATGTGGTGGTTGCTTCCCCACATTTACCAGGTGGATACCACAGGGGAGTGGGATCTGGCACTCACAAAGCGATGGGCCCGGGGAAGGGGAATGCCTGGAGTCATCCGTGGGGCTCCAGGTGAGAGCTTCCTGTTAGCTGAGCTGTACTCATCCGTGGTGGGAGGCAGAGGGAATGGTCACATTGTGATAGTCAGCCAAGGAACTTGCTTGGCTTTACAGAATAACCATGTTATCTATCCCCAAGGTGAGGAAACTGAGCAAATGTCACAGCCCTCCCCAGCGGGCTGCCCTGGTGTGTTTGAGAGCAAGTGGTCACACAATAACCTTTATCGAGCAGCTGCTGTGTGCCATCTCAGCTAAGCAAGTAGGCGGAACTCCTTGCCCTCCTTTTAGTGTAGGAGTGGAAAGTGCTCACCACACAGGCTCTTGAGGCAGTCTTTCTGGATTCTTCCAAATAGAAAGGTGGCCTCCTTTGTCACCAAGCCTTGCACTGAGAGAGCCCCAAGAGGCATGTGTGAGAGGGTGAGGCCTCTAACTTTCCTTCTGGTTGTGCTAACAGTGATGAGCCTGACGGAAGTCCTGTGCTTCTGTCAGAATGGAAGAAGATCCATTCTGCCACCAATTTGGAGATGTGCCATTGACCTATTTGGGAGGCACAGGCAGCTTTTCAGGTGAGCCAGAAAAGGGGAGAGGAGGCGTGCACCCCAAAACCCACTGCCTCTGCTGGCTGCCCAGGACTCTGGCCAGGTGCCATGGACAGTGGCCTCCGAAGTGACATCCTTGTCCCCATCCTCCCTTTTCTCATCGCACCCTGGCTTCTTAAGACGCTGTGCTCTTTGCAATTGGCTTCCTTTGCTGCCCCTGCCCTCTGCCTTCAGATATTTTTTTCTGTTCTTTATTATTCTTTAGAGTTGGATGAGAGGTTGCTGCAGTCTGACCTGAGGGCACCTCCCCTGGGCCCTGCTGCCCCCAGAGTACCCCTTTTCCATTGTGTCAGTTTGACTGGAGCCCCTGGAAGGTAAGGGTGGTGGTCTGGACCCAGGGCCCAGTGCAGGGGCTCTGAGCACCAAGACAGGAGGAGGACAGCCCAGGGCTCCCGATGGGCCTTTCTGCCTTCTATTTGCCAAGTGCCTTGCCTGTCCATTGATGCTGCATTACCCTTGGCCTGTGCTCACTGCTGACTTAAATGGGCCTCAGAGACACATCAAGAGTACAGGCCCAGGTTGCCTTGATGGAGGCCAAAGCCTGAAGGGACTCGAAGGAATTGAAAGGTTCTCCAAAGGTGTAGCCTTCCCCTCTGGACTGAAAGGGCTGGATGATGGGCACGTCCAGGCCCCCCAGAAAGTGCTCTCTACTTCTGTTCCATCTGTTCTCCTTTCCTCTGCTCAGCCCCTTCCCAGGGAATAGTATGAGGAGGCAGGATGGTTGAATTAAGCTTCCTGGAGGATTGGAGCATCCCTCCCCATGGCTGAGAGCACCACACTGCACCAGGAGTGCTCAGCCTCAGAATATTCCACATTTTCTTTCATGATAATTGAGTATCAGCAAGTTCCCCTCTCTCTGTGGAACTCAATTTCCACTCTGTAAATTGAGGCAGTACCAAATAATCTGCTTGCTATTGGATTTGCTTGCTCCACCTATTGCTGTGTGTGGTGGCAGACATCTGTAATCCCAGCAGCTCAGGAGCCTATGGCAGGAGGATCTCAAGTTCAAGGCCAGCCTTAGCAATTCAGCAAGACCCTGAGTAAATTAGGAAGACCCTGTCTCAAAATTTTAAAGAAGAAGCTAGACATGATGGTGCATACATGGTGGTGTAATCCCAGCAATTTGAGAGGCTGAGGCAAGAGGATCACAAGTTCAAGGCTGATGTCAGCAACTTAGTGAGACCCTGTCTCAAAAATGCTAAGGGCTGAGGTGTAGCTCACAGGTAGAATGCCCCTGGGTTCAATTCCCAGTATAGAAAGCAATAGGAAGGAAGGAAGGAAGAGAGAGAGGGAGGGAAGGAGGGAGGAAGAAAGGGAGAGAGGGAGGGAAGAAGGGAGCAAGGAAGGAAGGACAGAAAATGCCTTCATAGCTTGTGTGCCCATTACACTGCTCTGGGCACTTGTTGGCCTTGATTGGTGTTATTGGTCATGTCAGCTCAGTGCTTGTTGCTTTGCCTATTTTTCTTTTTACGATATTCAGCTAGCGTCTGTCAGGGCTGGTGGGACAGTGTGGTTGAGGCCTTTTTCTTTCTTTTTTTGTTTTTTTGAGACAGGGTCTTGCTGAGTTGCCCAGGCTGGCCTCCAATTTACCATCTTCCTGCTTCGGCCTCCCTAGTGGCTGGGATTACAGGCATGCACTACCACACCCAGCACATGAGGGCTTTTTGTATGCATGGTAAAATTAAAGTCATTGTTACAGGGTGGTCTTTTTTGTTTGCTTGTTTTTCCTATTACAAAGGCTTTTGCAATAATAATAATAATAATAATAATAATAATAATAGATGCACAGCATTCTATTTATTTTAGATTTCAAAAGGGCAGCAATGAGAGATTGAGATAAGATCCTCTAGAATCTGAAGCTTCTAGGAGTTTGCAGTGCAGAGCATATCTTTATTACTGTAAAGTGATCAGTGACCTATAACTTTTACTTGACCTATAACTTTTGACCTATAACTTTTTTGTTTTTGACCTTGCTTCAGTAATACTTGACCTATAACTTTTGTTTTTGTGGTGCTTGGGATTGAACCCAGGGCCTTGTGCCTGCGAGGCAAGCACTCTACCAACTGAGTTATATCTCCAGCCCCTTATTTGACCTATAAATCCAGTGGAAGGAGGAGGAGGGCAACCAAGTACTGACAGACACTTGGTCCATCTCTTTTTTCCTGGCTATGACTCACTGACTTGTGTCCCTCAAAAGACCTGTCCATGTTCCACACCCAAAATCCACAAATATGACCTTATTTGGAAATAGGGTCTTTGCATGTGTAATGAAATTAAGATGAGGTCATTAAGGTGGGCACTAATCCAAGGACTGGCATCCTTAGAAGAGACAAATCCATGTGAAGACACAGGCAGAGGTTGGAATGATGCCTCTACCAGCCAAGGAACACCAAGAATTGCTGGCAATACCAGAAGCTAGGAGAAAGGTCTGGAACAGATTGTCCCTGACAGCCCTCAGAAGGAGCTTGGCCTTGCCAACACTTTGACCTTGGACTTCAGCTGTCATAACTATGACAGGATAAATTTCTGTTGTTTTCTGCCACCTGGTTTGTGGAAGTTGGCTACAGCAGCCCCAAGATACTTCAGGCAGCCCTCCCCCAGACTCTCTGGGCTCCTGTGTGCAGTGCTTTCTTGCCCCAAACCATTTGGCTAAGTACTGAGTTTTCCCCATGGAAACCTGTGGGAAAGATAAGTCAGACACAAATTCCTAATTCTTTGGAGGAGGGGCATGTCTCTCCACATGGTGCCAGCTGTCTTGATATGGAGTTTGGCCAATCTAGACTTTCTCATCCACATGGTTCAAGATGTACTTGCACAGCAGTAAAACAAGGGTGTTCTGCTATTTGTCTTTTTGCTGCAGAAACACAGTCTCTGGTGGTTGGAGGGAGCTTGGAAGCCATTTTTCTCTTTTCTTGGCTGCTGCCCTGCAAAATGTGTCCTCAGGTGCTGCCAAGTCTAAAAGGGAGATGTGTGGAGCAGGGAAATAGAAACATCATGAAATGGGGTAAGGGAGTCTTAGCGCTGTTGTTACAGTGGTGACTTGGAATTGTGGGTCATAGGACTGTCTGCATGGCTCTTCCTGGCCTAAGGGGAACACCATGAAGCACAGAGAGAGTTGGGGAGCAAAGGAATGAGGCATGTGGAGTAAATGAATGAGTGAAATGAGGGCTTTCATTTCATGGCTTCATAGTGGAGAGGAAGTCTGTGACTGGAACCCGTGTGCATTGCTGATGGGAATGTAAAATGGCACAGCTGCTGCAAATAGAACTGCAAGCAAGGTCTAGGAGAATAATGTGTATATCCAGGTCCAGAGCGGCATTATTTATAATAGCCAAAAGGTTGAAGCAACCCAAGTGTCCATCCATGAATGGATAAACAAAATGTGGTCCGTCCATGTACTGGACTATTATCTAGCCTTGAAAAAGAAGGGAATTCTGGCCCACGCTCTCACATGGGAGCCCCTTGAGGACATGATGTTCAGTGCAATGAGCAAATATTGTATAATTCTATTTCCATGAGAGGCTTTAGATGAGAGTCTCGTAGCCAAATTCATAGACAGACAATAGGACAGTGGGTGATAATGGCTGGGGAGGAGGAATGGGAACTTGTTTAATGGTGCCAGGGTTTCAGAGTGGGAAGATGAGCAGGTCTGGAGATGGATGATGGTGATGTTTACATGACACTGTGGACGTGCTCAATGCCACTGACCTGTGTACTGAAAAAATGGTTTTAGGGCTGGGGTGTGGCTCAGTGGCAGAGCATTTGCCTAGCATGCATGAGACCCTGGGTTCTGTTCCCAGAACCAGGGGGAAAAAAGTTGAGATGGTCAATTTTATGTTATGTGTATTTTACCACATAAAAATAAATAATAGGGAGTCTGCAAGTGTGCCAGTTTCTGGCATTGAATTGGCACTGTTGTTAACCTCTGCCCCTGCTGCCACCTGAGGACACTCTTTTGGACGGTCACTGCAGGCCTTTCCAGGTCAAGCCGTTGGAAGCTCCCACAGGTAGAACACCTCTCACCCCATAGGTGGACCAGCTGCTTCTTGACATAAGGACCCCATAGGACAGCAGCATGTCTGGGGAGAGATACCACACCCACAGGTTCTGCTCTGGCCCAGTGGTGTGAATGTACCTCTGCTTCCGTCCGAGAGAGAATTCACCAAATAATAAATCACACACGTTGCCCAGACCAGGATTGTAGGAGCCTTTCATTTTTTTATACACAGAAATTTTGGTCTATTCTTTAAATTCGGAAAAATTCCACTACAGACTTAAAATTATTATGCATCTGTGGTCTTCCTCATTAAGATAGCATTGTTCATCTTTATAACAGGCAGATAAAAATGTAAAACGTATTTATTAACTGAACACAGTTGACCAAGCCATTCCGTATAATATAATGCTTTAGAAAGAGGGGCTTCCCTCGGCCTGAAGAGTATACAAGAATCAGAGCAAAAGATGCAAGCTCACGGTGCCCCTTTCCTGAACCCCACAGCTCAGCGCGAAGGCAACAGACGGACCACACAGCCAACATTTACACCAGGCAACTTCACACAGCAGCAGTGACGGTTTGCTTTTTCATATATAGTGGCCATTTGCTCTGCCGATGTGTCTACCACAGAGGATGAGAAGAAGCCCATGAGTGTAGCTGTATGCAGCTGACCTTCTTCAGTCAAACGCTCTGAATTTTACTTCTTGTTGAAGAACACAAAGACCCTCAACAAATTGAGTTGCCCTTTTTGTGGTGGTTTGAACAAGGACATC